>RJWM01025496.1:0-29279 GCA_004363535.1 Dasyprocta punctata | reverse complement strand
TTTTTTTTTTTTTTTTGAGACTGGGAAGATACCTCAAATGATTAGAAATCTGTTTACACATAAATTATGAAAATATTTAGAATTTTTAATTGATTGAGGGTCTCCATACCATGAGTGTTCTTTGTGAGTCTTATCTTCAAGACACTGGAAAATTTCTGTGTGGCTCTCAGTACTTGAGACCAATCCCAAAACCACTCGCTATTGCTGGAATGTATCGAATGTAGTTTTAATAAGAAGCAGAATTAACAAGGAAATTTTTGAAGAAAAGCAGATATTAATTTTGTAAAGAGTATCTTATCATCTGGTCATCTTATCATTTCCTAGTCTTTAATTTATATACATTTGTGTGACAATTTTGAGTATCTACTCTTGATACAGTGAATAATTTAAGGAAAGAAAATTTGACAGTCAACTTTTTTTGCTGGTTATTAAGACAGAGAAATTCAAGTTTTTTTTTTTCTGTCTGTTTTTTGCAAAGTGAAAGATCAAGCACTGGGCCTGTCACACACTAAGCATGTGCTCTGTCATTATCTATGTCCCCAGTTCATATTTGATTATTTCAAAAGTCAGTTTTCGCAACCTATTTCCAATGACTAAACACCAAGGTAAACTGAAACTTCTTTTGTTGTTAAACAGTGTTTGCAAAGGGAATTACAGAGCCTGGGTTGCAATGCTTAAGAGAAATTTAAACACAAAGTACTTAATAATTACTCAGTGATTCAATTACATCATTACATAGGACACTGGCAAGGTAAAGGCATTCTGAAAATTGTATAAGAAGAAAATTTCAAAGGAGATTTCCTCAGGTCAACTAATAACAGAAATGTATAATTTTCTATGTGAAAATCAGGAAAGAGAAAAAATAAGATTGTATTAAGTTGTAGTAATTACAGAATGTTAGAGGCCTTTTTAAATGTACTTTAGAATTTTATATATTTAAAATTACTGTAGGCTTGTTTCCCCTGAACCTCAAAGCAAAAAATAAAATAAAGTTATTATATGTGAGCATTACTATCTAAATATATTTTCATGTGTTCATGGAGGGACTCCCAGTTGCTACAATGACATATAGTACATAGTAAAAGCTAGAGATTGACTATATTCTAAAAGTTAATATAAAAGACTTGCAGGTCTTTTGCCATAATATATTTTGAAGTTTACCTGGGCAAGAAGGAACTCAGAATATTCCAAGGTCTACCTCATGAATGTGATAAGGCATTTGTGTGAAACCAAGTTTTCTTGGCAGCAAGACCTTGACACACATAGTGTCTTGTGTTAGTTCTATTTCATCTGAGGATTAATTATTTCTTTTTGTCAGTGCTGGGGATTAAATCTAGAACCACAATCATGCTAAGCAAGTGCTCTACAACTCACCCCCAGTCCTAGCTCTTTTTACAGCTCTTTGAAAGAAATTTATGACCTTTGAATTGCTTGTATTTAAGCCAAATCATGGCAAAGTTGGCGAGGATCCAAAGACGTTATGTACAAGTAGAGATTAAGATTTCCAGATTTGAAGTCAGGCTTTATTTTCCAAACCTCGGTCCTTTCCTTTTCTAATGACCAGCTCTGTGTTTAAAAAGCTTTCCTGCTTATCTTGCTTTATCTTTACTATCAGCACAGTGTACAGTAATAGTATTTAACACATTTGGGACTAACTCAACAATTGGGCTAAACTAGCTTATACTTGAGTTTTGCATAATGTACACACACAATAAGCATTTTGATATTACATTATTTTATTTTGTATGATGAGGCAACAAATAATTGTACTTTTAATTTTGAATAAGGAACAGTAATAGTAATATGAATTAAAAATAAATTCGTTAGAAAATCTTACTAAGAAAAAGAACTCTTAATTTATGTTTGTTCCTTAACTGAATTTAGTACATACACATATATACATCATTTAAAATATATTTTCATGTATTCATGGAGGGATTCCCATTCACAACAATGATATATAGTGCATAGCAAAAACTAGTGATGGACTATATTCTAAAATTTAATATAAAATTTGAAATTAAACTATTATTATTAAATTTTTTATTACTTAATTATAAGAAAGAAAAGGAAGACAATCAAAAAAAAATGAAAGTGGTGACAAAATGCCATGGCTGCTTACCTACTCTTTTCACTGTTCTTCAGAATTACCATTTTTGACCTAATGAAATAGGATAGTGCATTGAATTGCACATAATAGTGTCTAGAATCTGGCACTTGCTGAATAATGTTAGTCTTCATTTCTTGCTCTCAACTTGCTAGGATTTAGGATGAAGACTAGTAGCAACTTGGCACCAATAGGACAATGGCCATTTACCTGGAGAACAGTAGAAAAACTCCCTAGGTGATAGACACAGTTTACCTATTACTGAATTTCTGCATAACAAAATTACTGTGTGTGGATCTGCTGTGTGGAGCCCCACTGGTTCTGTGAGAAATAGCAGAACAGAATGTTTAAGAGTAAGAGTTTAGGGACCAAACCATCTGTGCTTTCAGGCTGCACCACTTACTGGCTATGAGAGGTTAGGCCAGTTTTTTGTTTTTTGTTTTTTTCACTCTCTCTCTCTTTCTTGCTCTAGCTCTCTGAAAGAGTGATGGACAGAAGTGTTAACATGTAAACCTCCAACACAGTTCCTGGGATTGAAAAAAGTGCTATTATTATTGATTGCCATTATTACTCTTAATATTATAAATTATTGCAGGAATATGTTTATCATAATGCAAAAAGACAATTATTATTCTATCTCTGGATTTAAAAAGTATCACAACTAAAAAAATATTAACTAGGATGTGAATATTAATGGAAATTTTTCTCTGATCTCTTTTTGTGTGATTCATGTTTTGTTTGTTCTTTATACTATTTGTTTCCTTTTACTCCAGGGTTTTGGTATTGGATAGTGACTCTTGTAGGCTCATCAGAGTTCATGCCACAGGCACTGGATTTTAATCAGATGACTGCTTTTCTTAAATAAATCAAACTCATGGCTGTGGTTGATGTGAGGGCTTCTGTCCATTGGCAAATGACATGGCCACAGTTCTCTTATTAAAGCTTGGAGAAAGTGATGATCACTAGTGTTTGTGCCCAAAATTTGTTCATGCCTGCCCACTGAATTTGTTTGGATACCAGGAAATTATGGACTGTATGATTCGAATTAGGATAAAAGATTTAAATCCTAGAATCCATTCAGTGCAGACTGCTATAAAACGATATTGGAAAAAAATCCCTTTAACCAAGTCAGTGAAATTAGCTTAGTCATGAAGATTTCCAGTGAGTTTTCTGACCTTAAGATATAAGTACCGTGCCAAAAAATATCATCCTAAAGTGGGAAATAGATGCATGTCTTTATTTTAATGACAGGGTTTTTACTGCTAACTTAGTCATCTAACTCAATCTCTCTATTTCCAAACCCTAAACATTTCAGATGCTTGTCTTAGACAATGGAGGAAGTTCCTTTAATATTATTAAAGCAAGTCATGACATGTCAATCCTCCCAGTTCACATACTCGGTTCATATTTTCTATCATTTTTGTATAACTTTCGCGTCAATGTGCACATGGTAGTTAATTCCACCAACTGAGGTTCACTTCTGGTGTCGCAATCCTTCCTGTTAATCCATACAGCCCAAAGCAGTTTCTTGGTTATTATCTAGCAAAGTAACTATTGCCATGTTGGAAACTGATTGCAAGATCAAAGCCTTTTAGTCCATTAACACATATGCAGTCATCTCACTCATGCAGTTTTGTGTATGAGAAAAGGGATAAGACCACCCATTAATCCAGTTGCTAGTGATTTCCCTGTAGCAATGTGTAGAACATCAAGACTGCTGCACACTCTGGCATGGAAACAGGAGCAGACACTGAGTAGAGCATCGAAATTCTTCCAGCTGTGTGACTTTTACTTTCATCTGAGTGCAGTTGTTCCCCTCATTGGAGGTAGAGGGTAATTTTCTATACAGAATTAAAAGAATTTTTTTACAATGAAACCAAATACTTACTAACTATTTGCCTATTTCCTCTTATCAGGAGTGCAGCACAAAAATTTCTGATTTTTAAAGGAGTACAGTGATTGTTTAGTCTTTCAATAACTTTGCATTCTAAAGTGTAGCAAGATTTCAGTGAACATTTTTCTTTCTATTTAAACCTTGCTGTGGAGATTTTTTTTTCTAAGTCTCACATACCAACATCTTGCTGTCTGGCTTGGCAGGGAATGGCCAGTTCTTGTTTGGCTTTGTATTTTAGCTCAGATATCCAGTGCAGAATTCTGAAATTGTACCCCAAACTCCAACAGGACGACTTGAGTAACATTGTGGTTAACCATTTCCAAAATGAGGACCTTTAAATCTGTGGGCAGTGACATGGTCTCCCAGATTTCGAGTGTACCGTACATGCTACATGAATCATATCTGTAAAAAGGGAAGGCCAGTTACTGCTTGGTGTAGAATCGGGTGATACAGTACTTCGTAACAGGACTCTCTTGAGCCGAGGCGATGAAAATGGTGGAATTAGAATACTTTGCAAAAGATCCTGTGAGCTGTGGCAAGTGTCTAAGTGGGTGAATTAACTCATGACAATCCTCTCTATGTACCTTTCTTTTTTTGTGAGGGTGGTGAAGAAAGCACTGGACCATGTTGAACATTATTAGCCCTGTTAGTGGATGGGTTGGTTGGTTGGCTTTAGCAATAAGACTAAATAATTAGTGTTTTAGTTTCCCAGGGTTGCCACAAAGATTAAAACAGACCAAATGCCTTAAAATGTTAGATACTTATTTTCTCCCAGTTGCAGAGACCAGAAGTCTGAAATCAAGACACTGGAAAACCACATTCCTTACAAAAGCTCTTAGGAAAAATATTATCCTTCTTTGCCTCCTCCAGCAGCTGGTGGCTGTAGGCACTGTTTGGTTTCTAGAAGACTAAGTTCAGTCTTTGCCTTCATATGATCATTTCCTGTCTCTCCTTGTCTTATCTTTTTCTGCCTCTTATAAGGAGATTTGATTAATTCAGAGTTCATCCCGTTCTAGTATAATCTCAATTTTAGATCCTTACTTTACTTCCATTTGAACAGATTCATTCTTAATGTAAATAAGGCTACACTCTAAGATTCCAGAAAAAAATCATTTGGAGGTCATTATTTAACCCAGAATTATCTAGCAAAATGTGTATGTTAAAAGCAGACTTTTAAGGAAAGAAATTTCCTTTACTTCTTTTTGTGTCTATTTCACTCCCCCAGTTTCAATATTGAATCTTTCCTGAGAAAGGTGAAGGACATAAAGCGACCAGAGTCAGCAAATAACTCATTTTTGCCCATCATCTAGTGGGAAATCATGGCTATCCTGGGGGACTGCACTGGTCTGCTGGGATCTTTAGCATGATGCTGCTGGACACTTTTTCTTGCTCCGAATATCCTTCTGTGCCTCTTTCTCAAATTCAACTGAGAGCAGATCTTCTCCATCTTCCCCAATGAAAGGAGATTTTAATCTCTACTAAGTTATAAAAAGGACTTCTTTATTTCTTTTCACATAGTCTGAGAAAATATGTGCACAATGTCTTTTTTACCCAAATTCTCTTTCCCTGAAAAGATTTTTTTCAAAATCTTCTTCTGACTTTCACCTGTTAATACAGGAGACTGACCTAGATGCACTTTGCAATCATAGTTTTAAGAGAAATAAATCAAACACATGTGTCTAAATATTGCATTATTTCTCTTGTGTGAGAAACTGAAAGAGCAAATAAGAACCAAAGTGGAATATTGGGAAGTAAGAAGATAATGTTCAAATAAGAAAAAGAGGAGGAAGGGGTGGGAGGAAGGAAAGTGAAAAAAAGAGAGACTAGAAGAGAAAACATGGAAACAAAGCTTTTGTAAATAAGAGGAAGAAAGTTTGAAAGGAAGAGAGGGGAATGCAAATGAGGAAAATGAGACGAATTGAGATATTATCTACAGCTACAAATTCCCTATGAGGATCTCTCTCTCTCTCTCTCTCTCTCTCTCTCTCTATATATATATATATATATATATATATATATATATACTGCCAATAAAATTGATTAAAAATTGAAAAAAGAAAGCGTGAATACTCTGATATACATTGAGTCAACTCCAAAGTAACCTCTCTGAGCAGTCATATTTTGAGTGGTATGTACCTTGGGAGGTTGAGAACTGTCAAATAAGAATGCACACAATAAAATAAACTCAAATCTAATATTTTCCATAGAGTATTTCCTGAGGGCTAAAATTCTTGTGTTAGAATATAACCGCTTGATGATGAAAGGTGAAGATACCAGTATTTTGTCATTTCTGAATAGCATGTATGCATCTCTAAGAGCTTTGAAGACCTGAGATACTGCTAGAATGTCTCATTCATTTAGCCACATATTTCTTTGCTGTGCCTACTTCCAGATCCAGAAAAGATGGATTACTTTGTAAGAAATTCTCTGCCATAGGTCATCTGCTATGCATAAATACACGGTCAATTTTTATGATTTTTTTGGTGGCACTGGGGATTGAACTCACAACCTCGCGCCTGCCAGACAATTTTTATGATTTTTAAACTCTATTTATTTTACACCGCTTGTAATGGAGACAAGCAGCATAGGGATCTAAACAACAGTGTGATCTATAATTCTAAAGAAGGCTCAGATGGAAGTATTCATGAAGAACAGTGTGTTTTAGGGACACATTATAGAGATAGATTACATTCAACAGACAATTGTCAGTTAATACCAGTTGGAAATGACATCCAGCAATATCCAGAATTCTTACATAAATTAAATCCAGGGAAGTTTTGTCACATACTAATATGATGCCCAGAACTATATGATGTGCAGAATAATTGCATATTTTGGAAACATTAGTCAAACCACATGTAAATGAAAACTAATCCAGATGAAAATAATTAGCAACCCTGATTACAATCATAAGACAATGTTGCAAGCAAAGGCCACAATGTCTTACCAGGAAAAATCGGAAAGACCATTTCAAATTTTGCACACTAATTGCAAGTTTATTAATAACATTACACAGAATTAACTAAAGTTTATATAATTCAATTTGCATACCTTATATAAAATTGAAAGAGGAATAAAATTAACCTCCATATAATTCTGGATCAGCTTGAGATGGGCCATATTTATTTTAGATACAAATTTCTACAGTGTGTCTAAAGATGTGGTTAGTTACCCAAGGAAGTTAGGAAAAAAGAATGGATAACAATAAAATTTTAAAAATAGATCAATATGTTTCAGTAAGGATAATATGTAGCATCTCTGACTTGAATGAAAGGTTCTGTCCTTTAGATAAATTAAGCTTTGTAGTATAGTTTCAAGTCAGGGATTGTGATGCCTCCTACCTTACCTTTGTGGTCCAGAACTTCCTTTGCTATTTTAGGTCTTCTCTGGTTCCAGATGAATTTCAGGAATGCTTTCTCTAGCTCTGTGAGGTAGGCAAGTGGTATTTTGATTGGGATTTCATTAAATCTGTATAATAATTTTGGGAGAATGGCCATTTTCACGATGTTTGTTCTTCCTATCCATGAACAGGGAATATTTTTCCATTTTCTGAAATCTTCGATTTCCTCCTTCAGAGTAATGTAATTTTCACTATATAGATCTTTTACTTCCTTTGTTAGATTGAATCATAAGTATTTCATTTTTTTTGGATGGTATAGTGAAGGGTGTGGTTGCCATTATTTCTCTCTCAGTGACTTTGTTGTTTGTGTACAGGAATGCTATTGATTTTTGAGTGTTGACCTTGTATCCAGCAACATTACTGAATTTGGTTATTACATCTAGAAGTCTTTTAATGGATTTTTGGTGGTATTCTATGTACAGTATCATATCATCTGCAAATAATGATAACTTTACTTCTTCCTTTCCTACCCTTATTCCCTTTATTTCTTTCTCTTATTTAACTGCTCTGGCTAATATTTCCCAAACTATATGGAATAGGAGTGGTGATAATGTACAGCCTTGTCTTGTTCCTGATTTTAGGTTAAAAGTTTTCAGTTTTTCTGCATTTAGTAAGATGTTGGCTGTTGGTTTATGATATACAGCTTTTATCAGGTTGAGGTAGAGACCATCTGTTCTGATTTTCTGTAGGGTTTTTATCATGAATGAGTGTTGGATTTTGTCGAAAGCTTTTTCTGCATCTATTGAGATAATCATGTGATTCTTGTCTTTGACCCAGTTGATATGGTGTATTACATTTATTGGTTTGTGTATGTTGAACCATCCCTGCATTCCTGGGATGAATCCCACTTGATCATGGTGTATAATCTTTCTGATAACTTTCTGTATTCTATTTGCCAGTATTTTACTGAGGATTTTTGCATCTATGTTCTTTAGGGAGATTGGCCTGTAATTTTCTTTTTAGGTTGGGTCTTTCTCTGATTTTGGTATTAGGCTAATACTTGTTTCCAGGAATGAATTAGGGAGACTTGTTTCACTTTCGATTTCACTGAAGAGTTTGAGGAGTGTTGGCATTAAGTGTTCCCTAAATTTCTTATAGAATTCAGTGGTGAATCCATCAGGGCCTAGGCTTTTCTTTGTTGGTGGGATTCTAATTGCATTTTCAATTTCATTAGCTGAAATTGGGTTATTCAGCAGTTTTACATCTTCTTGATTCAGTCTTGGTAATTCATAGGTTTCTAGGAATCTGTCCATCTCTTCTGTGTTAGCGAATCTATGTGAGTGAAGGTTTTCAAAGTAGGTGTTGATGATCTTCTGTATTTCCACAGGGTCTGTAGTGATTTCACCCTTTTCATTTCTTATTGCACGAATCTGAGTTTTTTCTTTCCACTTTTCGATAAGGTTGGCTAGGGGCTTATCAATTTTATTTACTCTTTCAAAGAACCAATTCTTCAATTCATTGATTCTTTATATTGTTTTCTTAGTTTCAATTGCATTAATTTCTGCTCTGATTTTGATAATTTCCTGCCTTCTTTGGTCTTTGGACTTGACTTGCTCTTCTTTTTCTAGAAGTTTGAGGTCCAGCATTAGGTTGTTTATGTGTGTTCTTTCCATTTTTCTGATGTGGGAGTTTATTGCTATAAATTTCCCTCTGAGGACTGCTTTCATTGTGTCTGCCATGTTCCGATAATTTGTATTTGCATTTTCATTCAATTGCAGATATTGTGTAATTTCTTCTTTAATTTCTTCTGTGACCCATTGGCTATTTAGGACAGCATTATTTAATTTCCCTGTGTTTATGTGGTTCTTGTAGGTTTTTTTGTCATTCATTTCCAATTTCACTGTGCTATGGTCAGATAATATGCATGGATTATTTCAGTTCCTTTGCATTTACTTAAGCATGTTTTATGGACCAGTATATGAGCTATTTTAGAGAATGACCCATGTGCAGCTGAGAAGAATGTGTATTCTGATGTTGATGGGTGGAATACTCGGTACACATCTACTAGGTCCATTTGTTCACAAGTCTGATTCAGTTCTGTTATTTCTTTGCTGATTTTTTGCCTGGTTCATCTTTCTCTCTGTGACAGTGGGGTATCAAGGTCCCCTGTTATAACTGTATTAATGTTTATTTGGTTTTTCGTGTCTATTAAGAATTGTCTTACATGGTTGGGTACTCCCATATTGGGTGCATATATACTTATGATTGTAATCTCTTCCTCTTAAAGTTTTCCCCTAGCAAGTATGTAGTGACCATGTTTATCTCTTTTGATCATTTTTGGTTTGAAGTTCACATTATCTGGAAACATAATAGCAACCCCTGCTTTTTTCTGGGTTCCTGTTGCATGGAGTATTGTTTTTCGGCCTTTGATTTTTAGTCTGGGAATTTCCTTTTGAGTGAAATGTGTTTCTTGTACACAGCATATTGTTGGATTTTGTCTCTTAACCCACTCTGCTAGTCTGTTTCTTTTTATTGGTGAGTTGAGACCATTTACATTGATTGATATAACTGATACATACCGGCTCATCCCTGTCATGATATCTTTCTGTTGTTGGTTTTCTACATTTTCTGTTTAATTACTTGCCCCGCTTAGTGGTTTCCTTTTGTTGTTATTCTTAAGATTGTGGCTATCTTTGTCTCTTTCTAGAGTGTCTTTCAGTACTCTCTGTAGTGTTAGTTTGGTGGACATAAATTTCTTCAGTTGTTCTTTGTCATGAAAGTATCTTATTTCTCCATCAATTTTTAAGGATAGTTTTGCAGGGTACATCAATCGGGGTTGAAAGTTGTTTTCTTTCAGGGTTTGAAATACTTCACTCCAAGCTCTTCTTAACTTTAAGGTTTGTGTTGAGAAGTCTGCCATGATTCTGATAGGCTTTCCTTTGTAGGTGATCTGTTTCTTTTCTCTGACAGCTTTTAGTATTTTGTTCTTGTGCTGTATTTCTGATACCCTAATTATTATATGTCTGGGTGATGGTTTATTTTGGTTATGGTTAATTGGGGTTCTGTGTGCCTCACTTATCTGTATATCAGATTCTCTTCCCATGTTTGCAAAATTTTCTGCTGTTATTTCTGCAAATAGTCTTCGTAGGTCATTGGTATTGACTCCTGCTTTTTCATGTATGCCTATTAACCTAATGTTATTTCTGTTGGCATCGTCTTGCAGTTGTTGAATTGTTGTTTCTTGGTTCCTTATTATTTTTAGGAGATCTTTTCTTTCATGATCATAAGCTCCCATGGTGTCTTCAAGTTCTGAGATTCTATCTTCAGCTTCATTCAAGTGGTTTTGAAATTTTCCATGGAATTTTTCATTTCCTGAATTTCCCTTTGAATCTGTTTCATGCATTCTATTTGTATCTTACAATGTTCAATCAAAGTTTCCATCATTTTCTTATGTTCTTCTATTTTTTTATCTTGCTGTTCTTCAGATACACACAACATTTCTTTGATAATAATTGTCATTTCATTTTTAAGCTGAGAGATTATTTCCAATTTGAGTTTCTCTATAGCTCCATGGAGTTGTTTCTTTACTGCATTTGCTATCATTTCAGAAAGTTCAGTTTTGTGTCTTCTAGTGTCTTCCTTTTCAGTGTCTCTTGGGTTTGTTCTCAGTGGGCTGGGGGATTGAGACTGCCTCTTGGTCTTTCGTTTTGTCATTTTCTTCTGGGACCTATGTGGCTTGGCAGGCAGCCTCCCGATTAATTGTACTAGAACACTGTGTTGGGTAGAGCTTCAGTCCTCCAATATCCCTGTGGCTAGGCGGGGCACACCCCCAGATTATGGTGCTGGACCCTTGTGCTTTGTGGTCTGTGAGGCTGGCCACATGTTCCCCTGATATACTTTGTTGGGTTGCTGTGGGATGCTGGGCTCTGTGTCCCCTGAGATTGACTGGGCATTTCCCTGGTGGTTTGACCTGAGACACGGGACTGGGTAGAGGTGGATACTCTGCACAGCTAGTGAGGGCACACTCCCAGAGTGTGCTGCTGGAGCCTCTGCCTTACTGGGTGGGGGCCAAAACCTCTGGGACCCAGGCAGCTAGGCAGAGTGCACCCTGGAGTGTGGCACCACCCGGACTTTGCATCTGGCTGCAAGGAGTTCAGAGCATCTGGAGCCTTGAGTGCTTGTTTTCAACTTAGGAGGGAAACAGAGATTCAAAAAGCCATGAGTTTTGTCCTCCTAAGTGTTACATTCCATAAAGCAAGTTAACAGTAAAACTATTTGATCAGTTATTAAATTTAGAGCTTTGACCAGTGCCTCTCTGTCCATTCTTACTACGCCTCTAATCTCCTTTGCTTTCTACCCTGTTTGAGGAGCTCTTAGTGTGTTTCATCTCTCATGTTAAGTAATGCCTCTGTAATTACACCTTACAGAAATCTCCAGGTCAAACAGACTTTCCCTTTCCTGGAGTTTATTATTGGAGTATATTATATGAAAACTTTATTTTCCTAGTTAATTGTGACTTGTTTCCCCATCCAGTTTCTAAAGACAGGAAGTTTCAAAACTTTGAAGTTGAGTTTTTCAATCCTGTAAATTCTGAATAGAGTTAAGCAAACAAATACATTGCAAATTTCTCTAAAAATTATTTTATCTACACCACACAGTTCCTCACTAAATTATCTACAGTTGAGCTTTACAGTACATGTGATTTTTCATCTTTGTTTACCTTATTCAGGTGCTTTCAGACTTATGTTTTAAATTTGCGTGCATTTCAATACTAACATAATTAGTTTTAAATATGATAGTTTTTTCACTATACTGCATTTTTTACAGTTTTATTCTATCCAGACATGCACGGGATGAATCACAGAAAAGTATGGAGTTCATACAGGAAAGCCAGCAGTCAAAAAAGTTGAATTCACTAGAACAAAAAATACCTCAAACCAGAGACTTGATATTTAATGTCTGCATATGCTGTGAAGAAAACTCTTATCACTTCATATGAAATTGTTTCTTTTTTTAGACAAAATTCAAATGAAATGTGCTTACCTAAGGTTTCTGTTTCCCTACAACATATACTGATCAAGTTAAAAGTCTTAATTTCAGATATGAAAACAAACACATTTAAGAGGTATTTCTTGAGACCTATTGCTCACTAAGGTCATGATGAGTACAAATTCTCCTGTCTTAAATTCTCTCTCTTAATATCAAGCAAGACACTCCAAAAACAAAGCATCCACTCACAAAATGGATATTATTAGAAGGTGTATTGCGAATAAATCCTCTTGACCAGGAAGAATGCTGCAGTATCTGCCCCCCTCCAAAAATAAAGCCCTGTCTTTTCATCTACATGACAGGAGAAAAAAAGATCTAAACAAGCAGGGTGTACTCTGCCATAGCCTTTCCCATATCACCAGTTCAACTTTTAGTGAACTATTTTCCCCCTCCTATCATCAAAAGGAGAATATTAATCCTCTTTGACCTATCTTCTAATGGTTGGTGTGCTGAATGATTTCAAATTTTCCCTTAGTTTTCTGTTTGTTTGTTTGTTTGTTTGTTGAGACAGGGTCTCACTATTTAGTTAGGTTGGCCTTGAACTTGGGATGATCAATCTTCCTGCGTCAACCTCCCAAGAGCTGGCATTACAGATACTACTACCTTGCTTACTCAGCTTCCAATTTTACCTTTGTAACTCTCTTACTTCAGCCTTTGGGCTGCCTCTGATTGCTCCTTTAATATCTTTTGCCTATTTGCCTCAGTTTCTCTTGAAAAAAATCTGGGGGAGAATGAAGGAAAGGAAGAGCATGAAGAAATGTTTATTCCTTGAGTTCTTTCCCTCTAGAATGGTACTACGCTAATTGCGTTGCTTTAGACTCCTCAGTAGAGTTTTTCTTTTAAATTGTTTTAGTTCCTGACACTTCCTCTTTTTCAGATCAATGAGCAGCAAGAAATTTCCTTGAGTTGTTTTCCTACACACATTGAGCCATTCCAATTTGGTTTTATTAAATTCTGACTTTGTAATTATTCCCCTCATTAGTACTATCAGTTACCCAATTTACGTACCCTGTTCTTTCTTGCTTAGTTTCACACACAAATACAACTACATAAGAACAAGGGATTCTTATTTTATCAACTTTCTTCTGCTGTAGTGAGGGCTTATTAGATATTGACTCAACTGTCTCTCTTTTCTTCTTTTATTTTACTGAGTCATAATTTGCATATCAGCCAGCTGTGATGGCACGTGAGTATAATCCCAGCACTCAGGAGCTCGGGCAGAAAAATTGCTGTGAGTTTGAGGCTAGCCTGGGCTACATAAGTGAATTCAAGGCCAGCAAGCACTGCATAGAGAGACCTTGTCTAAAAAAAAAATTTCACATACCATAAAATACATTCATTAGAAATATATAATTCAGTGTTTTCAGTATATTCACAAGCTTGTGCTACCATCACCACTCTAATTTTAGGAAATTTTTATCTCCTGGAAACGGACTCTATTACATAGTGGTAGTCACTCATCTGGAATTCCCCTAGCCCCTGAAAACTACTAATCCAGTTAATGTAAATTTGCATCTTCTGGATTTTTCACATAAGGCTGTAATACAATAGAAAGTTTGGGATCTGGTTTCTTTCACTTAACATAGTGTTTTCAAAGTTTATCCATGTTAGATCATGAAGAACTGATTCTTTCCTTTTTATTATCAAATTATGTTCTATTATATGAATATACCACATTTTTTACACATTTATCGGTTAATGAATGCTTAAGTTACTGTCACTGTTTTCTATCATGAATAATACTATTATAAATAATGTGCAAGTATTTGTGTGAGCAAATGAAACAAAGGTTGGCCATTCACTTAGGTTTATAACTGATGTGGAATTATTGATCATACAGTAGATCTCAACTTCATTGTTTTGCACTCCCAGAAACAAGGTATGAGGGTTACAGTTACTTCATATTCCCCACATTTGCTATTTTTCATATTTCTGGTCCTAAGCCATCCTACCATAATTACGTACATAGCATTTTGTTGAACAACATACTGCACATAACATGGTAGTCCCATGAGATTATATTGCCTAGTGATGTAGCCAATTTCAATTTGTCTAAGTTCCCTCCATGATGCTCATGCAACATTGTCACCTACTAGTGTATCTTTCAAAGGACATATTCTTATCAATAAGTGTCATGCAACTGTATTGGTGCAGTTGTATCTAATTGTAGTTGTGATTTACAATTCCCTAAGGCCTAATAATGTTCAGTATCTTTTCATGTGTGTATTAATCATGTATAACTTCTATGGAGTAACGTCTTTGATGTCCTTTGCTCATTTTAATCATTTGTCTTTTTGGAACTCTTAAGAGTTCTTTGTATATGACTCACAGATTCTCATCCCAAAAATGAATTGAAAACATTTTCATCTATGATATAGATGTTTTTACTTTCTAGATGATGTACTTTGTGAAGGAGAAGATTTCATTTTGATAAAGTCCAATTTGTCATTTTTCTTTTGTTTTAGGTATCATGTCAAAGAAACCATTGTCTAACGCAAGGTCATGAAACTTAAACCTTCGTCTTATTAACAACATCATAGTTTTAACTCTTAAATTTAGGACTTCAGTATGTGTTATTTTTGTAAATGGGTTAAGGTATTTGTCTAACTCTTCTATTTTGTAGGTGGGCAACTAGTTGGTTTTACCTGCACTATTTGTTGAAAAGACTACTCTTTTTCCATTGAATAATCTTGTACAAGATCATTTGGCTTGCATAGACTAATTTTAGGCCTTGCATTTCCGTGGCATTATATTTCTGTCTTTATATATGAATTGACTTCCAGATTTAGTTCTATGGGAATATGATATAAATTGATATTATAACAGCTTCATATTGTTTCAAAATGGGAAGTGAATCTCCCAACTTTGCTCTTCTTATGTAAGATCAAAAAAAAAAAAGGTGGTTATTGTGTTGAATCAAATAGGAGAAAAATTACACAAAATACATTTTTATATCTTTAAATTCTCTGGCATTACTTTTACCATTGTTATCCATTTTTTCCATTTATTTATATGGATGCCAGTTACCATCTAATATGATACTATTTCAAACTGAAGGATTTGTCTTTGTATTTCTGGTAAGGCTTGTTCACTAGTGGCAGATTCTGTTAGTTTTTGTTCATTTATTTAATATTGGTTAATTTTCTTGTTTATTTTTTGAAGTATAGTTTTACTGGTTATGGAGTTCTTAGTTAATGGTTATTTTTTTTCCAGAACTTGGAAATGCTATCACATTGACTTCTGGGGTGTATGTCATTTATTGAGAAATCAGTAAAAATTTATCTTCAGACTCTTGCATGTAGTCAATAACTGCTCTCTTAATTGCTTTCAAAATTTTCCCCTTTATTTTTGCCACCTCATAGTTTATTTTTAGGTGTGGATTTCTTTGAATTAATCTCATTTGAAATTCACAGACTTCTTGAATCTGTGCATTAATAGTTTCATCAATTTGTAAAAGTTTTCAACTACTAATTCTTTGAATCTATTTCTCTGTGCATGTTTCTCTCTCTCTCTCTCTCTCTCTCTCTCTCTCTGTGTGTGTGTGTCTTGCCTCTCTTTCCTTTCCTATCTCTTTCACTTCCTTGTTATCTCTTTGCCTCTCTTCCTCTCTCTTTCTTCATCCTTCCCTTCTGTGTTCTGCTTTTGGGACTTCTTTACATCTTTGATGGTGTCTCTGAGTCTCTTTTCATTTCTCTTTATTGTTTTTCTTTCTACGCTTAGCTTGTTTAATCAGACTGATCTTAGATCATGTTGCCTGACTCTTCTACCTTCTTGATCTGCTTTTAATCCAATTATGGTACTTTTAATTTCACAATTATATATACATCTATCTTCTCTATCCTCTGATTATAAGTTTGCAGTAATTTGTATTATCAAGACTCATCATCTTCTTCCTTCATCATTGTATTCCATTATTATGTGGATTCAAGAGGCATACTGAAAGTCCAATCCATTTTTCAAAGTAGCTATTGCTGAGATCACCAAAAAGCTTTTCTTCACATTTATGTCTCAAATCTGATAACATTTTCAGTCTAAGACTTTCCTGGACAATATTGCTTCATGGGCTCACCACACATAAGAAATCACCTTCTCAATAATTGTTAATTAAGTTTCATCTCCAATCAATATTATTAAAGTAGGTTAAATTTCAGTACCTTTAACAAGAGATCTTACCTGTTAAGTATCAATCCCAGGATTCGGTTTTCAGCCAACTGTACAACTATTATTAATTTTTACTCTCTACGAGAGAAAAACGAATTCCAAGAGAATAGGAAATAAGACAGTAACAGGTATATTTATTTGAAGAAAGATAGGCAGAACAATTAAGCAGCAATGAAATGCATATGTGTAGAACTACATTATCTCAATAGTTTCAAACGGTGCTGATACTTTATCTCTTGAAACAAATCTTTAATGCTAAATTTAACCTTTGATTTTTCTTCTTGCATTAATTGCACCGAACGAGATATTTTAATTATAATTCTTCATTTAAAATAAATGATGAAGGGATTGATTCAGTATAAAGGGAAATCATAAGGAGAACTCAGAGAGTTTTCAGGAAAATGGTCTCTGGTAAGAGAATAAGATGTGATTTCGTCTTTGGTAGAATCAGAGACAGACTAACCTCTGTCAAAGGAAGGAAAGCAAAGAATGTAATTTCAAATGCTGGCCGGCTGATGAATTCCGTCAGAAGAAAATCAGGAAAGGGTCTATTTTTTGCATTCATTACCCCAGTAAAATAAAAAGCAATTGTATCAGAAGAGAGAGGAAAGAGAATGTTGGAAGATTAAAAGAGACAGGACTGTATAAAATTTGAATGTTCACTTGTTCCAAGAAGAACCAAAAAAGTATTTTAAGTATGGAGATTGGAAAAGAAAAGATTTTCTCTTTGGCAACTCTGGAATTGCATGCTATGTGGGCCTGGCACTGCTAATAGCCTTGTTTCCAAACATGTGGAAAAGTGTGACTGAAAATAAAGGCAGCAGAGAAAATAGTTCAGATATGTAGTGAGAGATAGAAAATTCCTACATCACTATCCCAGGACATGAAATCAGCAGTCAGGCTTGAAAATACAGCACATCCTGAGGTTTTGTATTATGTGAGTGAATAAATTACTGTATTTATTACATTTGTTGTAGGGGTGTGTGTTTCTCAATTGTGTTTTTCAATTTTAATTGAATTGTTAGTTAACACTTACATAATTGAGTAGGGTATTGGTTTCATTGAAAAATTCTTACAGAGATCAGAAAACTTGCATAAAAATAATAGTTTAAGCCAGACATGATGCTGCACCATTGTAATTCTAGGATACTGAGAGGCTGAAGCATGAGGATTAAGAATTCAAGCCCAACCTGAACAACTTAGTGTGATTCTATTTATTTATTTATTTATTTATTTATTGCTGCACCAGGAATTGAACTCACAACCTCGCACCTGTCAGACAGGCACTTAAGTCCCTGAGCCAAGTGTGATTTTATTTTAAAAAAATTTTTTTTAAAGTTTTGGGTATGTAGCTCAGTGTGAGGGTCCTGGGTTGAATCCCCAATGTCTCAAAATAAAAGAGAATAGCAACAATAATAACAATCCAAGCTGGTTTAGCAAATTATTTATCTGAGTGGATCATGGAATTTGAAGACTGTGCTTGAATTTTAACTGTTTCACTTTGCTGAGACTTGTTACCTTTCAGTTACAACCACTGAGATTCACATTCCTGTTGGTTAGTTGAGTATAATGATGACACGATCTACCAACTATTAAATCTCCAGTAATATGTCAGTGTTTTATAGACCAAATCTTCCAACTCTCCAGAAAAGCAGATGATATTTTCCTTTTACACATGAGAAGAATGGGACATAACAAAGTTAATAGTTAACCTGAAATTCACAACTGGGAGGGTGATGTTGAGCCCATATTTCAAATTCAAAGAAAATGGAAGTGTGAGTTCATCTGAGATTATTCTAGTCCATACCTGTTGTACCTGCATCCCATCTGATTAGCCTATGTTCTCATTTGGAAAGAAGTCTCAACTTGGATAATAAATTATATGATCTTCATTGCAGGTTGATTTTCCCAAGAAGCAGAATCTGAAGTCAGAGATTACTTTGCAGGAAGCTGACTGTAGAATCGTCTCTGGTGAACCATCCTAGGGGAAAGAAAAGAAGACAAGACAGGCTATAGGAATGGACAGAAGCATTCAGTCAACCTCACAGGAACTCTGAAGTTGCAGTAGCCTTTAGGGATTATACCATTTGGATCAAAGGGGTATGAGCTACTGTATTTCACCTTATCCCTCTTATGTGGTCTAGCCCTACAAAGAGGAGTGACCTTGAGCAAGGTAGCACTCTTCACCTGAAGACTATTTCTGCAGAAACCTGAGAGCATACTGGCAACATACCACATACTTGCAGAAAGCTTTTCAGAAGGACTGGAAGTTATACCACAGCATCCACCACATGATAATTTTTCGCTATGCATGAGGCACTGCCTCACACAGTAGTTTTCCATTAAGTTGCTCCTGAGGTTAATCAATGTATGAATACTTGTTTCAGAGCACCTGGTCTACATTAATATATACCTATATATGTTCAAATATACATGTATCTATTCCTATATACACTTATTAAATGAATGGGAGCAATTCCTTTATTATACATTACATTTTAAATGCTATAATTTATTATATTACATGTTTTAGTTACATAAATATTTATTCCTATAAAGTTATCACATCAAACAGTATTAAATAACTGAAAACTAAAATTGAACACTCTTTGTTTTTTGCTTACCTTGAATAATTGCCAAATAGCTGACCTCAGAAACTTGTCACAAAAAGGTGAGGGTAATGAGGACCATTTAAGAAGAAAGAAACTAGCTATTAGAAAGTTAAGAGAGCCCTATATGAGAAATTGATTATGGACAAAGTGTTAGGTGGGTAGGGGACACTAAGGATTATTAATATGCTATTATAATTGAGTGATGCTCACATTTAAACGTTTTAATGTTCTCAATCTGTCTAGATGCAAAAAAAGGAAATATTTTTCACCTAATGAGTTGATATCTCATTTGAAATCAAAACCCCAAAGTAGGATGGACATGTAGGAAGATGACCCAGAAATTCCACCAGACAACTTCACTCTGGTCATGTCCATACTCTGTACTCTTTGTTAACTCTACTCCTAAAGTTGTGGTGGAATAACCAGGGTCTTAAACTAGTAATAACAGTAGCTAAGGATAGATTCTTTATTAAATTAGTCTATCATGATTTCACACAAAGAAAATTTGTCTCTCTTAGTCATGGGGCCATGGACATTCATACCCAAAGCTAGTGTGATTCTTAATTTTACATGCTAACTTGACTGGGCTAAAAGATGCCCAGGTAGAAGAAAAACATTGTTTTGAATGTGTGCTTTGCAGTGTCTCTGGGATGGATTACCTTTGGAAATAGTAAATTATTAAAAAAGATTCTGTGAACCAGTATGAGTGGAATCATCCAACGCATTGATGGCATAAGTAGGAAAGCACAGCAGTAGAAGGATGCATTTCCTCTCTCTGCTTGACCCAGTACATTAATATAAAGGAAGAGAGATGTCAGTTGTCGTCATTTACAGGCCTTTGGACTCAGACAGGAGTAAAACCATTGGCTTTCCTGATTCTCTGACCTCGGAATTTGGACTAGAACTATACTATACAACTTCTTCCGTCTTCACCTTGCAGGTGGTCAGCCATAGAACATCTCAATTTCTAGCACCATGTTAACAAATCTGTAATACATCTTTTTCTATGTATCTAAATATAGCCTACTGATTCTGCTTTCCTAAATTAGCTAAGGTAACTAAATATCTGCCATTCCCTAACAAAAATTTTAGAAAATTTCTCCAGTTGAATATATCAGGTAGGAAATTCCTAACAGAAAAACGTGTGATTGTTAATTGTTTTTCCCTTGTTCTAAATGTAGCTTGCACTTCACTGAAATTAAGTAATCCAACATGCAGGGAAGTTTGAATGAAATTTAAAAATTATTTCAATTTCATTATCTTAACTTTTATGTTAGTCTTATTTCAATTTTAACCTCTTATTTTCTAATCTTTCAGTTGCTTGTTTAAATAAGAAGTATATTTTAGAATGTGCATGCAAGCTGTTGAAGAGAAAATTAAATTAATTATGACATTCCTTCTTGGAGTACAATTCATGAGTTATGTAATAAGAGTTTAATATTAATTTTCAACACTGAGATTCCATCTTACTTCAAAAGAATGACTATCATCAGGAAATCAAGTAGGAACAAATGCTGGCGAGGCCGCAGGAAAAAAAGGAACCCTTCTCCATTGTTGGTAGGAATGTACACTAGTACAATCAGTCTGGAAATCATTATAGAGATTCCTCTAAATCCTAAAACTAGAAATTCCATTTGATTTGGCTATTACCCTTTTATGTATCTTCCCTAGAGTTCAAGACATTATATTACAGTGATACATGCATACCCATGTTTATAGCAGCATAATTCGTAATAGCTAAATCTTGGAAGCAGCCTGTATGTCCACCCATAGATGAAGGAATAAAGAAAACGTGATACTTATACAAAATAAATTACTACTCTGCCGTAAAGAACTATAAATGCAAGTCATTTCTAGGAAAATGAAGGCACCTTGAGAACTTAATGTTAAGTGAAATAAAGTAGACACACAAGCTTAAATATCACTTTGTTTCTCTTATGTGAGAAATTCAAAATATAAATAAAGAGCAAAATAATAAGAAAAAGGAAAGTAGATCTTTAGTAGTTTGGGACGGGATCACGAGATGAAGATGGGGAGGGAAACGGAGGACGAAGAAAGAATTAAAATGTGTTATATACATGCATCAACTCTCCAAGCAGAATGAAACCATCGCGTATTGCAAAAAGTAGTATATTAACGAAAAATAAGTTGAAAAAAATATAAATTTCCATACTAGTGCTGATGAATAGGAAAAGAATAAGACATTCAAAACTACCTTAACATAACACGTAAAGTGAATTTTCCTCTTCAAATACCTGTTCATGGTTTCAGATCCTGGGAGAGAATGTCACATGCAACTAAACTTGTGAACCCTTGACCCCTCTTCATTTAAAGACAGTGAGAATTGGTCCTGGTTATTAAGGAAATCTTGACATAGACACATTCTTTCTTTTATAGTAAGACCTAAAAAAGGTTTCCTTTCACTCTGGGGGAGGTTTTAAAGTTTAAAATTACAAGTTTCTCTATGGGAAAAGGAAGTTCCTTTTCACACACTAATGCAATGTGTGTTTCACTCTGTAATGTTTTCACATAAATACACAACATGAACCAGTTTGCAATGGTACAAATAACCATAAAGAAGGAAAAGCAGAATAGCTACCTTAAAAACACAGACTGCAAATAATTCTTCCCATAAAATGGAGAATGAGAAAAATTGCCATTGCACAAGCTTCCAAAAACTTTAATATCAAATTATTGGATGGAGGTGCCAGTTGATGTTAAAAAGAGAAAAAATTAGCCACAGCAATAATTATTTGGCTACAAATTATTCAAACACTCAGTGTATAAAAGTAATTTATTTCACTAGAATGAACCAAAGTGCATGCTACTTCTTCTATTCATCTTTATGTGGGAAAGTTTAATTTTGTGATGTACAATAGTTGAGGATAAATTTATTCTTTGTTTCATCCTTATTTTTCCTGAAGCAAGTATATTCAGTGATTTTTCTGAGTGTAAGATTTAAAAAATGCTTTTTCAGAGTTTTTATGATTACCATAGGCACCACTGCAATGAGAGATAGAAACTGTACTCAACTCTAATATAAAATGCACAGGTGTGAATTTAAAACCAAGAAACACGTTGAGAATCAGTGGATAATTACTAAGATGAAACATCAGAAGCAAGGGGTATTCTGCTTGAACAGACCTAAAAAGATTCTTGCTGATGTCAGACCAAGGTGATCAGGTATCACCCACAGGATAGCGGAGAATAAAGAACCTGATCAGATTTCGAGGGTGAACAGAAACCCAAGACAGAAAATTCTGACTAAACTGACTTAGAAAGGTTCATTGCTAAAGTTGGATGTTATAAAGAAGTACACTAATGTGTCTGAGAGAAAGTTCAAAAGCCTGATTAACATTTGGGCAAATAGAGAATATTTGTTATTTCCTGCTCTTGCTATTTGTCCAAAGCTATGAAAATGTCATGAGAATTAGAAATTCTGTAACACAAATATTTATGGTGACAAAGTTGATTTGCAATTTATATTGATTTATAGTGTATTGTGTATCAATCTTTTTACAACTCCAAAGCAAACTGTAACATCACAAAATATGCATTACTTGTCTCCATTGTGTTTCTTGGACATAGTTTTCAAGTATTACTGCTTTATTATGATTGAAATTTGAAGAAAGAAGGGAAAGAATGAAGGAAGGAAAGAAGAAAGACAAGAAAGAAAGAAAGAAAGAAAGAAAGAAAGAAAGAAAGAAAGAAAGAAAGAGAGAAAGAGAGAGAGAAAGAAAGGTAGGAAAGAAGGAAGGAAGGAAGGAAGAAAAAGAAAGAAAGAAAGAAAGAAAGAAAGAAAGAAAGAAAGAAAGAAAGAAAGAAAGAAAGAAGACATGGACACAGAGAGAAAGGAAAGAAATCATTAAGCAATAATAATACTGATAGGTGTACGTGTTGAAAGTGGTAGTTTGCAATAAAATGTATCTAGCTATGATTCAGAATTAGGCTAGGTGATACACATTTGGAGGATCCTGCTTTCCTACACATAAAGAAGTAATATTTAGATATAAACTGCAAATGACTAAAAATATGGTAAATTTTGTTGTTGTTCACAAGCAGACTTTGTCCTAATATACCAGAAATATTTGGATTCCCGTTTCAGAAGTGCCAATGTTGTTATTCAAGACAATGAGTGCAATCAAAGCGTATACTTAAGGACAACAAGGTGGAAACTAAATGAAAAGTTTGAGGATCAGTGAGGATGAATTTTAACCCCTTGACAGAGTTTGCTTTTTTGAATTGATATCCCTTCCTAATTATCAAAAGCAAAAACACCTTGTAGATACAAAATTTAATCTAACTAGTATTAAGATCATATTTTAGTCTCTCAGTCATATAAAATTGAAACAAGTAAAATATGGGCCCTACAAGCAGAAAATAATCCAATGTCCTGGTATAGAAGTGCATTTGTTTTCTATTGATATAAAGAGAAATAACTGCTCAAACTGTTAAAGTTGAGAGTCATGCAATAATAAAAACAGAATGATATTTTATTAAGCCATTTCACAAAAATTCTGTCAACAATAACTTTTTGATCATTTTATGCAAATTTGATTTGCTCTGTTTTATTGAATTTACATTTTCTGCTTCATTCACCTGCCTCACCAAATGAAGAGAACGATCATTTAGTTATTTAGACTTTCATCAAAGAAAAGAGGTTATTCTTTATGAAACGTGAATTTATGTAGTCACTAGTTATTAGTTGTAATTTCTATAGCATATTTTAAATGATTATTTTTTCTTTCAAAAAGAAACACCTCTGGGATTGTTATATGGTACACTGAGCTAAACTGAGATTCCATTTGTTATTTCAGTAATACTACTCTACATTTTAAATTCCAATAAATACCTTCCTCTGCTTCAAGTTGGTTTGCTTAATCATTTTAGGCAATTATTCTTTATAAGAAATAAATGCATACCAGCACTGATGTAATTTCCCAAAGAATATTTTTGCCTCGAGCTTGGATTTCTTATTCCACTCACTAGCTCAGATTCCGGGTGAATACCTGAGAGAAAGAGAAAATGAATAGAAAAAGTAATAAAAATAAAAGGACTAGCAAAAATATGAAACTATCCAACATACTGTCAATCTTATTACATTAAAAAACTAGTTCTTTTCAGTATGCATATAATTCAGACTTTCACAGCAATATATGAATTGTTGCTATTCTCAGTTCTTTTGTCCTTAGAATTAGGAAAAAGTTTTTTTTTCTCCATGAAATATCTGGCTATAGAAATCAATTTTTATTTTTATTGCAATACATAACTCAAAATAAAATAATTTGGATTATCATGGACAGTTTCAGTCTTTTTTCTTCGCATAGGGGCATGAATATTAAAATTATGAAGGCTCATTTTTTCAAATCACTTTGTCTGACAGAAGGTCAAAATGTCACCTAAAATATTGTAATGAAACATTACTAATGACTAAACCATTTAAAAATACCAGAAATCCACATTCAAAGGTTCTATTTTATTTTTCATTTAAAGCTGGTAGGCACAGGTTTTCATAATATTTTTTGTAAGGGTCTAATTAGAGCTCTTTTTTCCTCACAGACCAGAATCCTTTTACTTTTAAGAGATCGAAACCTGTTTGTCCTTTGTGTCAAAGGTAAATTTGATTACCTAATTCCAACCAAGACTTGTTGGCGAAAGAAATGGATATGCTGATAAGAAACCCCAAGAGAAGACACTGGTCTGGACAATGCTACTTGGACATCTACGTTTCCATAACTTTTATCTTTCTCAATGACCAGTATCTTTTCAGGTGCAAATGATTGCAACTCTGACCACTAGTCACTGTGTCCAGAGTCTCACATTATAGACTGCACTCAGCCACAGGGAACACTCAGAATGGTTTTTCTTTTTCTATTGACACTTTCACCAACAGTTTGCACATGGTCTTAAAAAGTTTTTGCATTTTCATTTTGATACTATTAAATGTCCAAGTAATTGTGTTTAAAACTATAGAATAGCTATATAAAATTAGTGGCCATTTGGAAGCACATATTGATTATATTCAGAAAAGCTTGAATCATGTAATATGCTATGTCATTATGTGTCTTTTTTATTTTATTTGGCATAATGTCCTTAAGGGCATTCATGTTACTGCAAATGACAAAGTGTCATTCTTTTGCAGTCCTAAAGTATATTCAATTATATCATATTATCTCACTTCATGGGGAAGCAAAATACCAATTCAAATAAAGAGGAAAACAGTGATCACCAGAGGCAAGGGATGATAGAGGAAACAAAGAGATGTGAGTCAAAGGATGCAAATTACAGATCTACAAGGTGAACAAATCCAGAATTTTAATATACAACATAAGAATGGTACATAATAAAGTTTACTATAACTGAGATTTCTGCTGCGTAAACAAGTAAGCAACATAAACAACTACAAAAACTGGGTTTCAGTGTGAGATGATGGATATATTTATTTTATTCACTATAATAACCTTGTTGGTACCCATGTGTATCCCATAGTATCACGTTGTATACACAATAAATTTAAAACATGATCAGAAAAAAATATTTACAGGTAATCTCAAGATCATCAGTAAATCTTACCAAAAAATAAAAAAGTCTGAGGTACATGCTAAAGTACTAAAGTACAATTTTGATCTTCTTATTAACAATAATACATTCTGAGTCAAGGAAGCTATTAGAAAACAGCTAGGAAATTACCAGGATGTTAAAAATAATAAGCATGAGAAATTTATTTCCTAGTTTAAGTATACATGTAAGAAAGGCATTTTAGAAAGGTAATCTCAATCAGCAATATTTAAGACTAAAGCTTAAAGTGTGTTTATTAAAGAAATAAATAACTAGATATATGTGTAGCTAAATCACAATGGTTTCTTGACCTTGCATTCCCAAAAATTATTGCCTCTGACAGGAGTGCTGGGCTCTACCTTTAATATCTTCTTAATTTTACTACACATGGGCAAACACCTTCACATTTTCTAGCTGTTTTTATTGTTGATGTTACTGTTCGTTAACCACCTTGAATTTCCTTCCATATTTTTAGTAACTGCTCAGGAAAGAGTGAACTCAATAGATGCCATTCAAACCCTCCACACTTCTAAGACACACTCATTTTCACAACTAGCACTTGGCCAGCTCCTGAAAACCAAGTTATAAGTCCTTAGGAAAAATAGAAATATGGGTAGTCTACTTTACCCTTAGGTTTTCAGGCTCATATGCTTTATCCTACTGGCAAAATGACCATGGAATCAACGTACATTCTGAATTTCAGAAGACATTACCCTAACTCCATGCATATTATCTCCATGTTTGTGTTTAAAAAGTTACTGCAACATTTTCCCAGGCCACATTATTTTATGTGACATGATGTAACAGTCTGAGATCCATTGACAGGTTTTCTACTCAAAACTGTTTTGTTTTGTTTTGTTTTGTTTTGTTTAAGGTCATATGCCAAAGTCTAGTACCCAGGTATCTTTAAACCCTCAGCTATCCTAGGCACTGAGCAAATGAAGGAAGGAAACTTTTACATAAACCTTGCATCAAACCATCTTTTTTGCTTTTTAATTCAAGTCAAAAAGGATCAACTGGTAACCAGGTGACTATTTGACATGTGCAAAGGTGGCATGTTGACGCCCTTACACTGGTGTGTGACAATGACAAAAAGGGTATTATGCACAGTGATGACTAGAATGCCCTCATGAAAAGGACCTCATGCTTGCTGCACTTCTCAACAGCCATCAAGTTTACTTCGAAAGCTAGCAAACCCTTTGCACCCTCAAGGGATTAGCCAAGGATTGTACCCTCAGAGGACTGACCAAGAAAATATGCTGGCTGACATACTGAGCCCTTCTTTGGCTAGTAGTATTTCATTATGTACAGATAACAGATCTTCTTTATCTAATCATCTGTTGATAGACAAACTGCTTTCAGGATTTAGTGATTATTAATTGTGCTGCTGTAAACGTTGATAAGCATGTATTGCTGTAGTATGATGTCTTACCTTTTTGGGGAAGATACCTAGAAGGCAAATAACTGAATCATATGGAATTTCTCATTTTAATTCTTAAGAAATTTTCATACTAATTTTCATAATGGTTGCACTAGTTTACATTCCCACCAGCAATGTAGGAAGGGTCCTTTTTCACTACAGCCATGCCAGAGTTGGTTATTTTTCGACTTCTGTTTGATTGCTGTTTTTTCTGGTACAAGACAGAATCTCAGTGTTAGGGCCAGGAGTTTGGCTCAGTGATTTAAGCGCCTGCCTGGCAGGGACGTGGTTGAGAGTTCAATCCCCGGTACTGAAAAAAAAAAGAAAACAAACTCAGTGTTAACTTGCCTTCCTTTAATGGCCAGAGATATTGAACATTGTTTCCTATTTTTGTTGACTATTTGCTCCTGCTCCTTTTTCTGAGTGATATGTCTCTTCCCTTAAGATCATTTCCTTTCCTTTTGCCATGTGTTGCTTGTTTGTTTAATCTTTTCACAGCTGAACAGGTAGATTATTGATCAAATTTTCCTTTTTTCAATATCTAAGGCGAAATATGTTTCCTGATACACTTTTGGCTTTGATGTGGATAATTAAGCGAATATTTATGGGAGACTATGGAGGGAAAGAATATGTTGGGCAGATCAACAGCAGGTCAGACGCTAAAGATAGAGCCCAATTGAATGTCTCAGTGACAGGAAGACTAATGAGAATGAATGGTGACCAAGAGGTTAAGAATTAGGAGCAGAAACTGTGGAAGAGAGGAAAGGTGATGACTGATTAGCCTGGCACTTACCCTGGCTGGATCGAAAATGTAGCACAGAATCATGCTGACCACACTGGTCTAATAACTGACCTAATGCGTCATATGAATGGTAAATCTTTGGTTCTGGGATTTAGATCCCTAGTCTGTCTACAATGATCCTGCACTTTGTGTACAACTATTCATGTACAAACTGTCTAGCATGGTAGAGACAGTATTGCTCATGAAGACTGAAGCATTTACTATGCCCTTTACAAAAATAAAATTCAGACCCATTGTCTGAAGTACAGAAAATATGCAATCTGTTCTCATCAACAGAGGCAAAAGATTGTGTATGCTTTCTTAAATTTATCCTTGCACTCAGGCAAATGCTTAAAATTCTATTTTAGCAAATGGTTGAGAACAGTATCCCAGGCCTGTAAAAAGGAGTATCCTATTTCATTTCTCAATTGCTCAGTCTACCAACTGGATTTTGTAAATGTACTTTTTTCTCTGTGACCTTGTATGATTAGTAAGTAGAACTTTCCCTTATGTACTGAGTAGTGAACCCATGGCCTTTGTGCTGAGTTAGATCCCTACCTTGAACTTGTGACCATCCTGCTTTAGGTTTTCAGAGTGCTGAGATTAAAGGTGCGCACCACCAAGATGCAGTAGCTCCTTTTTAAAATACTCTAAAATCTGATTGTCCTATACTTTTATAAGTGATTATGCAGAATGCATACTCTGTAACTTTGACGTGCGATGCTTTAATCTTAAAGGCAGCGCCATCTTCTATTGTTTTCTGTCCAACTGGTGTGCATTGAATTTGATTTCCTGATCTTTTCAGTTCTGCCTCACTTTACTACAGACAACAGACGAGGCCTTAAAGTACAATGGAGACACTTAGCCCACTTTATTAAAAAATAGTATTCAGTTCCTAAATTCATGAGAGTGTGGCATGTACCTTGATTTTTATACTACATTCTTGGTGAACCAACTGAGAAATCTGCATTCAGATGTGCTCTCTGGGTACTGTTTAGGCTACTCACTCAAAATTCTTTATTTAATTTTTAAAAACAACTTTGATTTTTAGAGCTTCCCCTACAGGTATGATAGATGGAAACCACAGTTTCTTTGTCAGTTGTAAAGAGATTGGAAAAATCAGTTATGCTCATAGTTGATTCATAAATAACACATTAAGGAACAGGAAATTGAGCCATCAGCTCCAGTGCTAAAAGAATGACACATAGTTTTTATTTTTCCTGTTACTTTTAGCCTAAAAATACTATCATGATCATTATTAATCATTATCATCATCTTTGATGAAATTAGAAATCTATTCAGTATCAGAAAATGAAAGCTGATACCAGCTGAGATTTTCTGAACTGATTTGAGATTA
>RJWM01025495.1:0-29228 GCA_004363535.1 Dasyprocta punctata | reverse complement strand
AGGAACAAGTTTCAAGTTTTTTAATATATGTAACGGTTTAAATCGGTCTGAGTAAAATTTAAATTATGGGGAAGGGAAAAGGTATGTATCCTTTTATACCCAGCAATCAATTTCTATGTTCTAGTTAAAGAAAAATAATGCCAAAATACGGAGAGAGAGAGAGAGAGAGAGAGAGAGAGAGAGAGAGAGAGAGACCAAGACCAAAGGAGAGATACCATTAAATCTGAGTCCTCTTTCACAAGTTATAAATGGATGTGCCTTTGAGTTTTTCTTTTGTGTGTGTGGAAAATTCTGATTTTCAAAAATTCAGTTTAAACTTTACTGTAGGAAGCAGGCAGATACCCCGACTCCATGAGGCTGTATTTGAAGCAACTGTAAGTCTTCTCCAGCTGTGGACTTACCCGTCTGTATGCTTTGCAGGTAGTATTAAAATGCCCTGCTTACCTGTGGTCTGCTGGGTAGGTTGTAGATTTCATAAAGGTACGATCTATAGTTTAGTAATATTTGGGCCTCTGACAAGCAAACCAGGCTAGCAATAAACACTTTTTATTCCCACTAGGACTGAAAATTCCATTTATTTAAAAATAAAAATGCCTCAGAGGAGTTGGGAAGGAATGGAAGTTGGGAAGAGGTTTGCGCAGGGCAGGTAAAAAGGATCAGAGCCGGTCTCTGTATCTTGAACAGTGCACCTTCACAGTGTAAGATCTATCTGAGAGCAAAGCTAATTTTTCATACAACAAGAAATGGTCAGGTCAAAAGTCTAAATTAAATCTTTGTCCTTGGTGGTCAATGGCCACATCTGTCACAAAGAAATGAATACCTGTCAATCTTTCTGCAGTTTCACGAAATAAGCCCTTAAGTTTTTTTGGGGAAAAGACTTTTGTTTAAATGAGTGGCCCTACATTTAGAAGAGAACACATCATTAAATTATGTGGACATTTATATTCTTATTAAATGAGTTTACATTTTCATTGAATGTAACTGAGTTACTAATCTAAAATAAAATAAAAATGTAAAACAATTCCTTTTGTCTCTTGAAAATGCGGACAGACTTTGAATCTCCAGGAGACATGCTACCTTCAGTGCCACTCCCCAGGCACTGATGCACGTGTGTGATCCCCCTACACCCCACTCTCCTGCTCTAGTGTGTGCTGAAGAGGTGGGGGAAACACAGGAAAGAGCAACATAAATGCACTCAGTCCTTGCAACCATGAAAAGCACTTAGCATTAGCCCTCAAACAATGGAATGTTCTCAGTGCTCTTCACTGAGGAGGGGTCTCAGGAAGAATGAAGAAAGGAATTCTGGGAAATACTCAACAGTTATCATTCTTGAGGTACCTCCCAAAAAAGGCCAGTGGTGTGTATGCATAAGCAAGTTTCTACAGCTAATAATTCCCCTGCCTAAAACTCAGTTTACTGTGACATTGCCAACAGTTTAAGAGACAGTGCAGATGGTGAGGATCATGGAAACATTACTGACATCTGCCCACACCAGCCATGCCTCTGCCCATCAAAGCAGGCCAATGCGCCTATGTGTCAGATGGCCCTGAGAATGAGCCACACAAATTTAGTGTTAGTGGCAATAACCCAGACCCCCTCCTTACTTCTTCTGTCTCCTCTACCCTCTTTAATTTTTCTTCAGCTCATTTTCTTCTGATGTTATCTCAGCCTGGCTCTGAACGACTGCCTAGGTGATTCTTCCCCATCTCAACTTGCAGACACCTGCTGATCAGAGCGTCTATAACTAGGACCCTTGACCTGGGCCAGGACACGCAGGGGAACGCAGACTCCACCTCGGTTACTGGAGAGCCTCAAGCAAGGCCCTGCTCAGCGCCCTTTCTCAGTCCCTCCTCAGGCTGGGAGTGAACCAGGAGGCCCTCAAGCCCGAGTATGCCAGGCCAGCAGGAGAAGCGAGGGACTGGCCCTTCCTCTGCTGATTCATGGGAGTGAATTTTCCACTTTGTACCTAACAGATCTGGCATCGTTTTGAACAAAACTGAATTTCTTGGCTTCATTACATAAAAACTGCACAAAGCACTGTAATTAAGAGTGAGAGACATATGATTTATGACTCTCCGCATATAGGAGATTTAATTCTGCCTTTTGCTCAACGGGCTATCCATTGTGGGTGCAAAGTCAATACCAATAATGGAATGTGGACTGAAGGGCTGAATCAATTCAATAAAATGCAATGGAAAGACTAGAGCACTGAGTAAATTTGGAGAGGCGAGCTCCTGCAAGATTAGTATTTGGACAACAGGTAATTACAACAATCAATACCTGTATATGAAAACATGACAGGCAGCCATCCGTCACAAAGGGAGAACCAGTTACTAACAGCCTGGGCTCTGAGTTAGGATGACAGAGTGAAAGAGGTCTGTGCAGAATTCTTATCTGAGTGTGTGTGTACGAGTGTGTGCACATCACACCTCTCCACGTGACCGAGCTCTGCGCTGCTCCTTCCGGATCTGAGTTAGGCCCTCTGCACACTTGCTGTTTCTCCGGCTGACAGGTGCTACCTCCAATCTCAGGTTCTCAGCCTGCCATCAAGGCGGGACCTCAGTCCTCACCGGACCCTCGCTCTCCTACCCGTCCCAGCCTCACAGATGGAGTGAAGCAGTGTCCTGCATAATACACACCCCTGCTCCAGTGCCAGCTGCTGGGAGAGCACTCCACACAGGGAGAGGCGACACATGCGACCACAAGGCCACCCAGGGCAAAATGAAAAAGTATGCAGACACCCACTCTGGTGTATGCATACATTTGTAAGATAAAACTATAACTTTAGCATCTTAATGTATTCTTGTCCAAAACCAATGTGGACAAGTGGATACTCCACCATTAAGCAATCTGCTTTCATGAAGTCACTTAATCCCCACAAACCCACGATTAAGGCTTTGGTATCTCTATTTTAAAGACAACAGAAGAGGTTTCAATGGACACTCTGATTTTCCCAGCACAGGCTGGCCAGCAGGTGAGCTGGCCAGGGCTGCTGTCGCTCTGTGGCACAATGGATGTGCTGGCCACCTTTACTCAGCCTCCTTCAAGCACAGTGCACTGAGGGTCCTTCTGACACAGCCCCAAGTCAGTGTGTGGTTGACTGCAGGACTGCATTGCTGTTGAGAGGCCTCGAGACCAGTCCATGGAGCAAGTATGCAGAGCCAGTGACGTAAGTGACTTCCAAGTGCCTTGGGCCACGTACCCTGCAGAGCCCAGGCAGGTGATTCCTTATGATAAAGAATCGTGCTCTATTTTCTGATGTTTGATTCCTGATGGTTTTAAAGCCTTGTCCTGCTCCTTCCTCTTTGCTTTCTGCTCTCATCTGAGCAAGAGTTTGGCTGATTCCTCTTGTGGAAGAAAACCAAGCAACACAGGCCCTGTCCACATGTGAGAACCCACACCCCCCCATCATGGAGCCCCAGTGGGTCTCCCTCCTGAAACCCCCAGAGCTGTCTGTGCACTGCCTGCCAGCTGCCCCACCCATTCCCGAGAGCCTCACTAGCTTCGTACTGCACCATGTCCGATGCTCTCGGTGTGGGGGTGATGTCACTCTCAACATCTGACCAAATTTGGCTGGGGATCCAGCCCACTTTGAGGGGAGCACCACAGTTCTCCTGAATCAACATCATGCTAACCGTGGAATGAAATCCTTTCATGACCATTACAGACATCCTCGAAGCTGTGATCTTCAGTCATTATGTGTTGCTATGTGACTCCTTAATGGGAAATCTGTCCTTCATTTTGTTTTCTATTAAGAACAGGGAATGACTAAGATAAGTTCCACTGGGTGTAAGAATCATATGACTTTAATGTATCTTAGGTCATTTGAAGAGTACTTTTTTCACATTTTAAATGTACTTTAATGGACAATGGTCTTCTATTTCTTAGCTTTGGCATAGCTGACCCTTGGGGCAGGGTAATTCTGTGTTTAGGGTGGAGGGGTCTGTCCTGTATGCTGTTGGATGTCTTGTAGCATCCCTGATCACTTCTCAGTAGACAACCTTTAAATGTCTCTAGCCATCAGATGTAGCTGAGGGCCAATGTCATACCTGGCCGAGAACCACGACTCTCTATATTCATTTTACAAAGAAACGTGACTTTTTGGATAAGAATGGGTGTAAGTCAAGTCCTCTGCAGTCCCAGCGGAAGGAAGACAGAATCAAGATGAAAAGCTGTTCAGCTATATACATCCCAATGCAAGTAAGCAAAATCTATAATAAATTGCAATTATATCTTCCAAATCTCTTCTTTCCACTCTTAAACTAATTTATGTTCATCTTCAAAATTGCTTACATGCTATGGAGATGACTTGTTACAGTTTATAAAATCTTTTTTTTTTTAAATTTGATTACTCAGCTGCTTGCATGCAAATGTTCATCTCTTATCCAAAAAAAAAAAAAAAAAAAAATCAGAGTTAGCTGCAGTGACCTCGGGATCTTGCAGCAATATCACACACCATAATGTATGAGCATTTTAAGAGCATTGCAAAAGCACAGAGCCAGCTAAGAATCATTGATGTGGTGGACACAGACGACAGACTCTTCAGTGGGTCACATATATCTAGATTATATTGACTGTTATCTTTGTAAATGGCTCAAAACTTTTGGTTATAAAACAAATTTAATTTATTGCCCGAAACCCCACTTTATCAGTAAGTTCTCCAAGAAGGACAGGGCAGAGCATATAGCGACTGCAATCTGAACAGATAACAGTGGCTGCTCTGGATTCTTTTAGAATTTATGGGCAGCAGTTTGCTCAAGAGTTGACACTGGGTAAAGGGAGAGAAATTGTACAGCGTGTGGCACCAACCGTTCCGTCTCTGCTGACTCTGACAAGCACCTTCGGCTGTCTGATCTTTAGTACTCAAACATACAAGAAGGAAGCGCGCAAAATGCTACAATTCAGCCTTAACCACAGATGGAAAGCACGAAAACATAATTTTCGTTTTCCACCTTCAACATTACTCTGAAAAAATTCTAATGCTGATGAATCTGACAACATTCATATGGGAATCCAAGTAGTACTCACCTCAGCTTTGATTTTATTGTCTCCAAAACAGAGATGCTGTAAATAGGCTGCAGCATTGGACTGGACGGAAGGAAACTGGTGCTGTAACATCTGGATCACTTCGGGCAGCTCCGGGTCTCTCCATCCAAATTCTCTGAACAAAGGGAGGACAGGAAAATATGAGATCCCCCAACCACTCTGCCAGCACACGGTTAATACACTCATGTGATGCACTTAATATCTGCTAGAAAACGTTTCAGAATGTTCTGGTTTTCTTAGACATGGATCCATTTAAGAGAGGCTCCTGAAAAGACACAGAGTAAATAGCTCTTAAGTGTACACATGTATATACAATATGGATCATACACGTTATGTACATAATTGTGTGTGTGTGTGTGTGTGTGTGTGTGTGTGTGTGTTTTGAGACAGGGTCGCACTTTGTAGTTCAGGCTAGCTTTGAACTCAACACATAGCCCACGCTGGCCTCAAATTCATGGTGATCCTCCTGCTTCAGCCTCCCACATGCTGGGGTTACAGAAGTGTGCCACCACCACCACTGGCTTAAGCATGCAATTTTAAATGTATCAACTGAAGTTCTATGTTTATGGAGACTAGGAAAAAGCAACTTAAAATAGCACATGGTTTTTATGAATATATGCCTTTCTCATTTGAGCTTACATATATAATTTATAGGGATCACATTTTTCTAATATATTACTTCAACAGTCCCTGAGGCACTAAATAATCAGAGAAGAGAAAATATGATTGGATGGATGCAATCCAAAATGCTGTGATAGGTGATGTGATATCAGTGTTTATATTATTGTTTTCAAAGTCTCTTCTATAAAATTAGAGCAACACCAGTGCTGAGAAAAATAACAACAACAACAAAAAAAAAATAGATAAAGAGGCCAAAAAAAAAAATTGATTCTGTGAATGATTCTCTGGGGGAAAGAGCATATCACAGCAATGAACCAACTTTATAAGTGAAAATTATTTATTTAAAAGTTAAGCTTATTTGTAGAATATGAACAGGCTTTATGGACAGTGCATTCCCTAACTGCATCCTTCTTTTTACAGTTGAGCTATTCCAAGAAGTTTGTTGTTTATTTAATCTTAAGAAATATGCTTTAAAATATTTAAGTCTATTCTAAAACCAAAGCTTGACTGCACCGTTAGGAAACCTAACTTCTTATGAAATCCCTCAGCTCAACCAGTTAGACTAGGATGTGAACAGGTCCATTTCTCTGGATTTGATTCTTACAGCAGGGAGCCAATTTTTAACAGAGAAATAAAAAAGCAACCTCTGAGACCACAGATAAAAACTTGACCCCACAAGCCACAAAAGGGTTCTATTTATCTGAAAGATGGGCCGGACAAGAAATGAGATGGTTTTATAGCAACTGTTCCTACTCCTCATGAAACAATTCAAAACCATCTGTCCTGCTGATGCTGGGTCAACCCTGTCATCCGTGCAGAGGAGCCATGAAAAATAGGATAGAGGAGGACTTGACAAAGGTTAAAAGTTTCCTCGTGGATCCTAACCTGTTCTCTTTATCTTCCCTTTAGCACAACCAGTAGAGTTGTCAAGCAAACCTTGAAACATATGGGTACTTCCTTTATAGCAATTGGAGACAATGGGAAACAGAATAACTTTTAGAGTGGCTCAGTTTTTATTGGAAAGATAAAGCATTTGACTTCATGCACATGAAGTATTTAATAAATCTACCTCCCATTCTAGACAGACACATACACGTTCTCCAGAAGGCAGACAGCACACTAACATACTAGCTGAGAATCATTCTTAAGTGATCACTGACATCAACTCCTTCTGGGCATGTGATCATAGTGGAAAACAATTATGGACTGAAAAATGTGAAGCTGGTGTTTCTCTTGAATTTAATTTCCTTTTTTAATTTTCCTTGATTCCAAGCCATCTCTGCCATACCAAGGTAGCATGGTTCTTTTCATCATACTGGCTTTCTAAAACATTATTCCTTATGTAAATTAAATCAAAATCTATGAAATGTCTTTAAATTAAAATCACAAGTGCTGCTGAAGACAGTGATGGCTCAGATGAGTCCAGGTTAGCTTATGCTTTTTCAAAGTGATTACAAAGATCTCTTTTCTGTCTATTTTATTAACCAGGTGGTAACTGCTATATTAGACAATGGCTTACAGGGCATAGATCAAGAGTATCTTTTGAACAAGAACTCAAGGGGAGAAATCTTAGGGACTAATTTGAGCAGCTGTATGAACAGGTGCACAACACACACATGCACCCCAAATTTGGATGAGTCAGATGAACAATACAAAGAACCATGAGTCCAGTAGAAAACTAAACTCCTCACTGATTGGACAAAAAAGGTTATTAACAGATCTACCCTCTCCCTTACCCACAAACCTCTGAAATCCCCAACACCCTCCTCCATCCCCACTTCTTCCTCCAAAGACCTAATTTTTCATCTTTTGCTGCATCTACCAACTGCCAATCATCAGTCATCTTCCACCCTGGTGCTCTTCCCACCTACGTCACCTAAACACACCAACAGGATCAGCAACTTCCTTACTTCCAACTCTTGGTGGCCCCCAATTTCCATAGGAGAGAAACTAGGATATTCTTAGGGCTTTCTCTCCCTGTTGGACCACCCACTCCTGCCTGGGTGGCTGTCCTCCTACCACCCACCTCCTCAGTTCTCTGCCCTGCAGCACAAGTAGACAGGTGGGCCACTCCCTCCCAACTCTGTTTCTTGGTAACTCTAGTGTCATGCACGCAGGATTTGGTGTCAAACAGCCCAAAGAGTTCAGAACTAGAGTATCTGGCCTTGTCCCTTCAAACCCGTAAATACAGAACGGTCCTGTAGTCTTTGCTGGCTTTGGTTTCCACACATCACACGTAGAGAGTCATCACCACAGATCTCACAGGACTTCCTTTCAAATGATGCCATAAAATAATCTGTGTGTAAGTGCTACGTAAACGGTTCAGAGATAGACATATTCTAATCATTGTTACTGTATGAATGCCATAAAGGGATACTTTTCCTTTAGAACTCATACAATACCATTTCATTTTTTTAAAACCTCCTCAACCTTTTACTGACCTATATCCACTTGGACAATACATTTATTTGAAGAAATGTAAGTGTAAAGAGAGACATGACTTCATCTTGTAGTAAAGTTTGCTATTTTGAAACAATATCCTTTCCCTCTACTTCCCCTTTGGAGGGAGTCTGGTCTATTGGGAAGGATTCTTGGGATGTTAGCCGGTCACCATTTAAATCCTGCTGCACCCCGGACCCCGGAACTTCCTCCAGCCTGAGCTCCCATCTGCGCCGTCCCTGCAGCTGAATCTCCACTGCTGGTATCAGAGGCACTGAGTGGATGCTCACTTAATCCACCTGTCTGAGTGAGAAGATTCCCCCCGGGGACTCTGGGATGGTCAGCAACCACAGATGCAGCTGGCACACACAGTGTGGCCCCCAAGAAAGGTCCGGTGTTTCATGTAATTAAAGGAAGAGAACAGTATGAAGTAAGAACCATCCCTAATTTCCTAAGAAGCTGAACTCAACTTTCATTTGTTACTGGGCTTCACCTTAGAAATGTTAATGGAACTAGAGAATATGCAAATGTAACCTTTTCTCCACTGAAACTTGTCACCTTAGACCAACAATATTGTGACTAATCCCTCACTCTTATATGGACTGTCTGAGCTGTTAAAGTCACAAAGCTTACTGCAGTGCTAAGTAGCAAACAGTTTGAGATTCTTTCCTATGTTATGCTGGCACAGAATCCAAAAAGTTACTGGACTGTCACAATATTTGACCAAGTTTCCCCAAGGAAAAGAGTGTGAGGACACCCTGGGAGTCCTCAGGAATTTGAAATTTGCTTTTCAAAACGTTTCATGTGAGGGGGGGACAATGCTCACTTTGCAAACTTTAACAACTCCCACCCAGCCCAGCAGCTATGCGGACACCGTGTAAGTGTATGGAAATCGCAGCCCTTTATAAACTTTCGAAAGGTGAACTGGAAAGGCTGTACTGACTTTTGACTTCCACATCCAGAGTCTTGAGATCCAGAGTCTTGAGATAAGCGGTTCTGTTTTCATATTGTCTCGAAGCTGGGAGAAGTCCAAGGATGCTGGGTACAAGAAAGTTAGGCAGAAGGAGTTCTTTACTAATGGAAAGGAGATACTTTAGTTCTCATTGACCAAAAAGGATCACAAGGGATCCTTCGACTGACACATGCCGAGCTCCTGAGTGGCTGCGCCAACAGGACAGGCACTGACAGAGGAGAGGAGGGTCTGCTCTTCCTTGTTAAGTGAAAGCACAGTGCAGAGAGCCCCAGGCGACCCTGACGGGAGGCCACTGAGGCAGGGATGGGCAGTGGAGCAAGGCGGAGAAGGCCCCGGGAATGTCCGGTTCCCTCTCCCAAGGACAATGGGAGCCAGTGAGGGTGAGCAAGAGGCCCAGGGTCTCACTGGCAGATCAGGAGGGAAAGATCTGCACCCGACCACAGAGTACTTTGATGATGGTTACAGGGATGCAGGCATCTGTTAGAATTCGTGCAGGGCAGGCCCCAAAGGAAGGGTGCATTGTTGGGTATCAGTTACAGCCAGGTGAAGTTGCAAGCCCACAGTGGAAGCAGGGAGGGGGCAGGGGGAAGGCCGCCGAGAAGCAGGGACCCTGGGTGGTCATATAGGCACTGCCCACAGACCTGCTGATGGGAGCCTGTAGGGACGGGAGAGACAGAGCCTCCACAGCCCCCAGCAGCCTCCTTCCCTCCTCCACCGCACAATGCCAGGCCCCAGGCCCCAGCTCAGCCCACCTGGGGCCAGAGGAACAGGTCTGGGGTCTAACATGCCAAACTAAGGAGGAGCAATCAGAACCAGCAAGGTTGCTGCTGGCTGCTGAAGTCAACAGAAACAAAATAGTGAGAAAATCGGTTATTTCTGAACCATAATAAAGTACCTGATACAAATCTTAGCTAACCAGTGGATTCTATCAGTTCAATTTCTTAGAAGTTGAGTAAGAAAAATAATGGAAAATGATTATCAAAATTTATGCTATTTGTTATCATTTTTTTTTTTTTTTTTGGTACTGGGAATTGAACTCAGGACCTTGCGCTTGCAAAGCAGGCGCTGTGTCGCTGAGCCATACTCCTGACCCTACTTATCATTTTAATTACATGTTGTTTTATAATCAGAGAAGGTTTAAGTATTCTAGAAGAACATCAGATTACAAAGGACACTGCCAATTATATCATAATAACCTGGACAGTGTAAGTTAACTTCAAAACACTATTTACTTATTCATTAATGCTACTAGATGATTTTTCAAGAAATATGTTCCACAGGAAAAATTAACATCATATGTACCTGAATGAGTAAAATTTACTTCTATCCTAAAAGTCCTGTTTGGTGACAATAGTCCAAGGGAAAAGGCTGCAAATTAGCACCCATAAAGTGTACCTTGTAAACCATAAAGATTTTATGGAAAATGTTTATATTCCACAACTAAGCACCAAGTTTTAAAATTAACAGTCCATGATTTTCATAGAAAAACACTTAGACCTGTGAACTTCAAATGGGAAGGAGATGGAAGGGATCTGATGTTTCTGACCTCCAGAGCAGGAATGCACGGTGCAAGGGTTTCTGATCAATAAGCTTTTACTGTTGGTATGAGGAATTTTAAAAATCCACAAACGTCTTATTCACATTCAGAATGTTTTATTACATATACATTATACATATGCACACATGTACATGTCTGTGTATATATGTATGCATATGTATGTATATACACAAACATATACGTACATGTATTGTGTATTTACACACGCATTTACATAATGTACATGTACATATATTTTTCAAAGGGAACTTAATGCCCTAGTAGTACTGTGTCTAAGTCGTGGGTGAAGCACCCTGTCTTATAAATTAGGCCATCATATCATCTGGCAATATCAGTGAATAATTGCAATGCTCCATTTGCTGAGCCTGTCTACGAGGACTGCTGGTCTTCAGCAGGACTCATGGTGACACAGGCAGGTACATTCTCACCACAAGAATATAGTGTCAAAAAAAAAAAAAATAAGAATTAGGAGCATAAGCGCCTGCCTGACCAGTGCAAGGTCCTGAGTTCAGTCCTCAGTACAAACAAAACAAAACACTGTGTCTTCGGATCTTCCATTCAGCTGTGGGTTTCTAGAAGGGAAGACGTATCTCTGGCCCCTGTCACGGCACGTTAGCAATGCAGGTGTAGAAATACACTTAGGGGCGTGGTAAAGCAGAGTTTAGTGCTGACTATAACATTTTAAGCCACATGCATTGTTGATCTGGGGCTGGAAAATGTTTGTAGCTTATTTCACAGGGACGATTTCATCTTTATCATCCGTTTTGCAAAGAATGTTGACTTGGTTTATTTCAGGTAACACATGAAGAAATGTTTTCTTTAAAGAAAATCTTAATGGAATCTAATAGAATGCCATCTAATTTGGTGGAAAATTTGGTCATTCTGTTTTCCAAGGCTCCACCCTCTAGTCCAAACACTGGTCCTTGCTTTCAGATTATAGTCTGCAGAAGTATCTAACACAAAAGCACAGTATTTAAGCAGGAAGTGAGTTCCTATCTTTCTTGATTTATGAATTAAATTCCTGTTGAACAGAGGTCAATGAGATGGAATTTGGGAAGAGCAAACTTCAAAAACAAGTTATTAACCCTGTCAGTGCCATCTACCTAAGACCACTGGGATCACACCTGTGGTTGGACAAAGTTGGTCTTTTACTCATAACAAAAAATAATCCACACCTAAGGGAACCACGGATTATTTAAATAAGATAGTGTTGGGAAAGATTTACAGGATTTGGCTTGCGTTAGGTGCTCTGGGGCAGATGCAAGGGAGCAGGGCTTTATTCTGGCCTGGATCACCCAGATCCTGCCTGGGGATCCTGACTGAGGCATCTGGAGGAATCTCCTCCAGGAGCGGGAAGACCAGAGCACTGCTCAGCGTGTGACTGAGAGAAACAGCACACGCCCCAGCCAGGCAGAGGAGTGCTGAGGCTTTCCTTTGTGGTCTGGATGACATTCATATTTGGTCTGTGTTTAGATACGATTATGAAGGGCCTTGACTTTGTCAGGATCTAACACAGGCCTGAGGTCCTTGCCTGAGGCTTGGAGCAGTGAAAGTGTTTCCCTGCAATGGGAAACACCAAGACCTGCCTGTGGTGAGCCTGGCTCCCATCTAATGGGCATGGGGACTCCCACCGACCAGATCGGGTGGGGGACTGGGAGGCAAGGAAATGTCAAGGAGAGCTTAATGTTCACTGCTCTGCATTCCAGGGTTAATATCCTGTTCCCAGCATGAGAACCAATGACAAGTGAAGAAGAAGAAGAAGAAGAAGAAGAAGAAGAAGAAGAAGAAGAAGAAGAAGAAGAAGAAGAAGAAGGAGAGGAGGAGGAGGAGGAGGAAGAGGAAGAGGAAATCAACCAGTTGTTTGGCCTCCATGTTACCCTGCTGTGTGTGTCTAACTCCTTTTTTGTTTTGTATGTTTTGAAATCTGGCAGACAGTCAGACTGACACTTCAGCACAACTGCTGACTCCTGACCGATGACATCCTAGATTACATTGTTTTAACCAGAAATACGTTAAGACTGAGAGGAAGCTTTTTGAATGTCAGTATGTTTAGCTGGTAGGACAGGAAACCAACAAAACAACAACAATAATAACAATTTCCATTTAATTAGGTCTACAGTTAGTAATGCCCATGTCGAACAAAAATTGACTGAGACACATCCGGCCCTGTATATTGTTTTCAGTTTGGCCTTAAGGAAATTCTAAGAAATATATGAGTTATTTTTAATATTTACTGTGTATAAGCAAGAGAAAAGGCACTTCAGTTTCCCAGCAGCCATTCACAATTGCTTCTTCTCGTTTTCAGACATTAAATGCAAAGAATTCCACAGCTATTTTCTTTGATCATATTTCACAGTAGTTTTGATACAAAACTATGAACTTTCCTCCACACCCTCCATATAAAACATGGAGGATATTCTCATACTTTGGTTGGAAGAAAGCAATCAATAATGGGTATTTGTTAGTAGTCTTGCAGACCCTAAGTCAAAGAGGTGAGTTAAGGCTGACTGAGCACCATCACTTGAGATGATTCTCACAGCTGTGAGAGTGAATATATTAGCAAGCTTCTTTTCAAAGTCTAATAATAACAACAAGAAAATTCACTTTGAGATAATGGTGTCCAGTTGCCTTCAACTTCTATCCCTTTATATGTCTTACACTAGGCTCTTACTGCATTGCTGTGATCCTAACTCTCAGTAGGATGGTTGTGATTACCTTGAAAATTAACTGAAACTTTGAAATCAGTTTAAAGATATTTTCTGTTGTCGTAGTTGTGTAATTTGAAATGAGCAGAGGAGTAGACAGGGCAGACAGGAGAGTTTTGGCTACAAGAAAAAGAGCAAGTGGTAGATAGATAAATATATGTTTATTCATGCCTGGAACAAAAGCATGCATTATTTGCATTGTCTTTTTCACTAATTAGGAATGATAGGTTTTTTTTTTTTTATTAAGCAGCTTTTTATACACTAGAAAGATGTTTCAAATCCTCTCTCCACAATGGCAAAAAGGAGAAAAGAATTTGATCTTTAAGAATATGGGAATTAATTTTTGTACAACTAAATTTTTAAAATCAAGAATTTGTTTTTTTTTTTGAGATGTGACTGGACATGACAGGGGAGCTGTTATGGATTACAAACTGGTGGTCAACTTAGCACCAGTTGAATTAATTCAGCTGGGGTTGAGTTAAAGATGCTCCACCTGAAGAAAGTTGCCAGCATAAATAGGGACGTGAAGAAGAAGAGCCGGGCGTTGTGGGTTCTTCCGAGAGTTGCTGTTGGAGCCGCTGGTTCTCCTGGAGGTGCTTGTCATGCTGGCTTCTCCAATGTGGATTCGGCCATTATCGTCGGAGGAGCTCGGGACCTCATCGGTGAGAGTGGCTGTGGTTCATGTTGCGGGAGCTCTGCTCCTCACATTGTGCATCGCTTCCTGGAGGCTGTGTGCTGGAGAAGCTGGTCACACTGGGCTTCCTGACCTGTGCTCAACTGTTCTCCATCGTCGGAGGAGCGTGGGACCTCGTCGCCGTTGGGGATGGCTGTGGTGCTCTTCAGGGCAGCCCCACTTCTTCTTTTGAGCGTGACTTCTCGGCTCCCATGTAGAACCCTCAACTTACTGCACGGCTCCTTCACCCTGCTGGCATAGACTTTCTAGCTCCACCGCTGACCTGTGGCCTTCCCAGCACAGAACCGTAAATAATCTGGCATGAGCCCTTATTGGGGGCTCTTAGATTCCCAGTTGGTACTGTGGGAGGCATTGTCATGCATTTGGATCTCTAGTGGGACTCTTGCATGATATTGCTGTGGGATCCAGGCCCTCGGCTATCCTGGGTCTTAGTGTTGTGGACAGATTTTCCTGCACCGTCTTTGTGTTTAACTTTGGGTGCTTATTATAAAACAGTATTACAAACTCTGTGTCCTGTATGTAGTTGTTCTCCCTGTAACCCCTGACTACAACAGGAGCAAAGGTTTCCAGCTGCCTGACTTTATAAAACTCACCAAGTTCTTTACTTGGTTGGCGCGAACAGCCCTTTGGGTCTCCTTTAGTGTTTCACGCACCCCTGGGCCGAAAGACGGACATGACAGAGCCATTTACTAAGTGCATAGAGCCGAGTGGCCTGAGAATTAATCTATGTCCCATCAGTTCAGTGTTTTTGGATGCTGCACGATTTCTCAAACCTGGGAATGTGACAATGCCATCCTCATTTTTCTCTCCTACGTTGATTGACATTTGTTTTTCATCACAGAAACTTCAGAAAACCAAAGACTTGCAAAACTATGATATCATCCAAAGGAATGTAGTACCATCCAATTTGGAGATGGAACTTGAGCTTATGGTTCACGTGGTGCAGGCCAGAGACATTGCTCTACTACCCTGGAAGACTTCAAATGTCCCTCCCAGTCCTTGTGAGTCTCTCTGCAGCTTCGGGACACTTGGCCCTTACCTGGGGAGCAGCAGGGAGTGAAGGGTCCCCACCAGGCAGCAGAAACCTCAGCATAACAAACACTTCCTGGAGGAAGGGCGGGTCGCTCACTGGTTTATGAATGGAAGCTTGCTGCTTAAAGTTTTAATTTAGAATTTCAATTAAGTGACTCAGTAGGAAGGTCAAAAGAACATAAACATTTGTCTCTGGAAAAAGATTTTTAATTATTTCTGTTTCTTTTTGTGAATGTTTTGAGATGTATTACCTTATGACTCTGAAAGAACTACATCTTAGCATTCCTTAATGCTCTTTATATGCTTAAAAGACAAAAACTGTATGAAATACTAAGTTTTTAAGACTCCCTCCCCACACACAGTAGTACAACAGGACCATACAACATGGCAAAAATGCCAGTTTAGTGGTGGTCCTAGTACCAAAAGCACTTCTTGTATTCCATTCAGCATCCTCTTCATTGTATAAAACTGCTCTTAATGTCTTCAATTTTGTGCTTGATCTTAAGGGACCTCCGTCCTACCTATTTCTTGCCCTTGCTCCAGAGCCTCGGTTGGGCTGCTATGACTTAAACTGCAGAATGAGAACTAACAGAAGGGACATGAGACCTGGAGAAAGCAAATGAATTTAGTGATCTGAAAACTGTGCTCTTGGATGAGCATAACAAGTTAATTCTTTGCAGATGTGATGTATGGGAGGGATGAGAAATTGGAAGGAGGTGATACTCTGGCCTCTGGAGAGAGTTGTATATCACTGTCAGAGCTTATCTGCTACACACAGCATTGCCTGGTAGTAAGCACTGACGCAACGGCCTTTCCTGCAGTGGTCAGCGTGGCAGGAGCTCATCATACTAGGCGTGTGCTTGCCGTGCGCCGGGACTGCCCCGTGCCTCACTGGGATGGTTCATTTCTCTCCCCATATTATGGATGCTGCTGTGGCAGGGCTCTCAGCCCAGAGATAATCAGGGGGTGGAGGAGGAGTTAACATGCATTTGGATGCTTCTCAGAGACCACCATCACATTCAGGACACTCGCTATTACTACTCAGATGATTTATATTACTATTACTTATGGTAAGTATTATAATCAATTACTACTTTTATAAGCCACAAGTTGGGCACAAGAATGGTCGCACACCCCTCAGATATTCCATTAAAGTAACAACCATCTAACTTAGGATCGACACCAGATCTACTAAGGACCTTTCAACTGTAATTACTTCTTCCTTTTAGATCGAGAATCATGCAATTGAAGGAATATGAAGAACTCACAGTGACATCATGTCACTGACTTTGTAAGACAAGAGCATCGCTTGCCTAAAACATCCCTGTCATGCTTTCTTTGTTTATAATTTTAGGGATCTTGCTCTAAGAATTCTAGGGTCCAGGATCAGGTACTGGAGCAGAGACTTAAAAGTCCCAGCTGGGGAAATAACAAAGCTCCCAACGGAGTGCCACAGGGCATCCTTCATTGGCTTTCCTCATCAGGTGCTTAAACTGGGCTTTGCTTTACTCAGGACCTATTTCTCCAAAGTCCTTCCAAATTTGTGTTCTGTATCTCTCTGGATTTTGCAAGTCACCCATCACTCACTCCATAAATGATTCTGCTGTTCGAATAAAATAAAATGTCTAATATCTACTTTAGCAAAGAGTTGTGCTACCTGTTGGTGCAATAAATAGAACCTGCCAGATAAACTAGCTTCTGTACTTGGATTATTGCACTAATCTTGGTGCTTTCCTGTTTAAAGTTCCCCAAAAGGGATTGACTATGGCAACCAAAACCTGCTACTTGGACATAATACAGATAGAGTGGTGCTTCAGTTCACAATCTTAATTTTTTTCCATGATTCTTGTTGCATATGCTTGTAATTTGTTTGCAGCCAGAATTGTGGCATGAATGAAGTTCCTGCATCGAGGTACCACTGTAATCTCTTTTAACATAATTGATATAAAACTGCCTTTCTGTAACGTTAGTAAGTTTATTTATCTCTGTTCATTTACCCAGTGTTGTGGAGGACCAACAGGATGACTCCTTGAATGAAGAGCAGTTATCTCCATTTTGGCTGAACCTGGCCCTATCTCCACGCACTGATACATACAGAGCTGGCTAAGCCACCTCCTTTTCCCTTCAACTGGCTATCAGCAGTGTAAATAAGGCTAGTAGAAATGCTGATGCATAATCTTTGAAGCTAGGTGACAGCCACTGTTCCCCTGCCGTGTGACTCCCTAAACATGGTTGAGCCAGGTGGGATGAAGAGCCACTGCTCCAGGGCTGTCTTTGACTGGGTTGAGCCTGGAGAGAAGAGGCTGACTTCCCAGAGTAGAAAAGTTCGCACATCGAGCTGAAGCACTGACCCCTATACATTAAATGCTACCTCAGTTGGATTATGCAGATTGGTCTTTCTGCATATCCTTCTCTCTGCATATTCCCCACCCTTCTCACAGTCACTCATCCTCAAGCCACGCCCTGCTTCAAGAATTAATAAAATCTAGGCTGGGCCCTGGGTCGATGTCTTCATTCCTAAGAACCTTCATCTGTTTTAGGGTCTTTATTCTCACTGTGGCTTGCACTGGAAGTGGTAGATTGGGATAATCTCACTAGCAGTATAACAACTTTTCCACGGGATTACAAATATAAACTTCCCAGACCACAACAAGGACAGGAAGGGCTCTCAATACGGCGCCACATGTGAGCTTGGCAAAAACTACTTAGCATTTTCTATTAAAATCTATTGCAATCATCAGAAAGTTGCTTTACATGGAGTGGTATTCAGAAAATGATGATTATCTGGTTATCAAATCTAGCAAGCTAAATCTTTATCTGTGGCTTTTAAATGTGCATAAATTACATATCATTCCATTGTAATCCTGTCTTCCTTTTAGATCAAGACTCATGGAATTTAAGAAACATGAGGAACTCACACAAAGGCAACATTTAAGGTACGTGGTCTCAGTACATTAGTAGTTAATTTACTTATCTTCCCAACTCTGTCAGTTTGGCTCTATGATTTGTTTTGTCCTGTTTTGTGTTGCTTTCTGAGACAAGGTCTCACTACATAGTTCTGGCCTTAAATAAACTCCAACCCTCTCAAGTGCTGGGATTACAGGTACGCACCCAGCCTACCCAGCGATCTATGATTATTTCAGCTGTACAGATTAAGAGTTTCAGACAGCTCATGTGATTTGCCCCATGTTGGTAAAAGAAAGTCCCAGAGTCACCCCAGGCTTCACTGTATCCATACCCTCCACTCCGGGGATGAAGCAAAGCCCACCCCACGCTGGTTGTGGGTCTCAGGAATGGTAAAGGAAGCTGGATGTGTCCCCAGAATTCATCCAGGCGTAAGACAGTAACTTCACAGATCGAGTGGAAGATACTGCTCCTGTGTTGCACAAAAACAAAACAAAAAACCAAAACAAAACCAAAACAAAAAAAACCTGAGGACCCCCAAACTCTGCATTATTCTTCAGGCAGTGTTCTGACTGCATCTGGATAAGCATCAGAGGTCCAGACTGTACAAGATCTCAAAGAAGGTTCTTGTTTCATCCACTTGGTCACAGAGAGCACACACTTCACAGACTTAGGAAAACATTCAGACTTGCTCTATACCAGTTGAAGTCACAAATCAGAAGACTTAGTGTAGAATTTTATTTTTAACTTCAAGAAGTGTGAAATCTATAAAATAGTCCTCAAAGTTAGGAGAAGCAATTATTAGTCTTGTTTGCATTTGAAAATACTTATGATTAAAATGTTACGCGTTTTGATAGCCCACAACATAAACTGTAGGAGGCACCGAATTAGGTCACATACATTTGAATTCAAGCCAACATCTTTATTTCTCTGAATACTGAGTGGCTTGGGCTGTTGTTGCTATTTAAATTTGCATTTTGAGCAATACCAGAGCTAAAAGTTCAGGGATACCTTCCTTTTATCGCCTATTATGCATGTGTCATCTCTGAGTTTTTCTAAATATTCTTTTTGACCTATTTTTGTTTTAAGGCTTTATAACACTTGAGTCGTAAGTTTACTGTCTATTGTGTGAGTTAATGCTTCCTTTGTAGTGAAATAGAAGGGAAAGAAGTTTGCATTAACAGCACAAGGGGAGAATCAAAAACTGAATCTCACTACATGAAAAGTGTTGGTACATTTGAATTGCAGCCAGGACTTGTCAGTGAGCTTTACTGAGGGCTCAAAATAATGTCACTGGTCAGGCGTGATGGCTCAGACCTGTAATCCCAGCACTCCAGAAAGTGCAGGCAGCAGGTGGTAGTTTCTAACCCAACCTAGTAAATTTACCCAGTTTAGTAAATTGGCAAGATGCTATCTCAAAATAAAAATTTTAAAAAGTTCTGGGATATAGCTGAGTACAGAGAGAGAAAAAGAGAGAGAGAAAAATGATGATATAAGGTATCTTAGCTGTGATAACTTTATCAACTGTTTGCTTAGTTTATCATACTTCTCTGATTCCATTTATTGACAGGAGACAGGCAGAGAGAAAGAGAGACAGAGAGAGAGGAAGCAGGAGAGGACGCAGAATAAAGAGGAGGAGAAGGAGAAGGAAGAAAGGAAAGAGAAGGCGAGGAGGAAAAGAAAGAAGAAATGGGAAGGAGGAGAAAGAGGAGAGGGAGAAAGAGAAGGAGGAAGAAGAAAGGAAGAGAAGAAGAAGAAGTGGGAGAAGGACAAGGAAAAGAGGAGAGGGAGAGGAGGAAGGCGCTAAAATGAAAGCCCTAGAGGCAGCTGAAAGTTTCTCTCTGAGTTTCTCTTGTCCTCCTGCCCCTTGCCACTCACTCTCCTATAAAGGAAGCCACAGAAACTACTATTGTGCTTCTTCAAGAAACTGAACTCCTATTCTTTGAGGTCAGCCATTAAACTAAAAAACATTACTCTGATGTTCTCTCACCTTTCTGTACAAGATCTGTGCAAGCAGGTTGGAGTGTCCACTTGTATCGGCTTTGGGGTCCATCCTGGAGGCTTGGTGAAGGAGACTTGTGGCTGTGGCTGGTGGGTCACAGAGGTGTGGCCTGGGGGACTACGTCTGGGTCCTCACCCCTTCCTCTCTGGCCCTGTTCCCGGGCACTGCTTCCCAACTGCCAGGAACTAAGCATTTTGCTCCACTGGACCCTTCTGCCATGATGTTTCTGCCTTGGAGTCAGCTAACCATGGACTGAATCCCTCAAAACTCTGAGTCAAATTAACCCTCTCTTCCTTCAAATATCGGGTATCAAATATTATGTCCAGTGATGGAAAAGCTAACATAAGTTGTTATGAAGAAATCTTCTGACCTACTTTGTCTGAAAGTAGGTCATAATATCCCCCATTTCAGAGAGGTTCTGCCCCATTCTCTAGAGGATAGAACACTGCATTAAGAGGTCAAGGAGAATCTGAGCAGAGACATCTTGCTGGTTTGTTCCACCCCCGCCCCCCGTCATGGCCATTAGTTCATATCCTTTATGGTGAGTCACATCTCTACATGGCCATCCCTGCTTCATCAGACCTAAGCATAAAAATGGGAAGTTCATCTTGGATCTTTGGGTCTTCCCCCTGAAGCCTTCTATGTTATATAAAACTATGATAAAAATCATGTGTATGTTTTCCTGTTAACCCAAAATCTTTGACCTTTTAGGCTGGGTAGGAGACGGATCAACCCTTTTCTACCCTTATAGTTCCTTTTTGTGACAGTTGGGCCTTCATTCTATTTCCAAACATCATTCTTAGAGACCAGACTTCATATATATCGGTTTTATACATGTCAGTCAGAATTTCAGACAGGCAAATGTGCAATACAGAAGCATCCTGGAATCCTAGTATTTTTCCTTTGCAGCTAGCAACTAAGAGAGTTTCAAATGTTTTTCTGAAAGGTGTTTTTTTTTTTTTTTTGCGGCACCAGGGATTGAACTCACAACCTTGCACCTGCCAGACAGATGCTTAAGCCACTGAGCCAAACTCCCAGCCCTAGGTTTTTGAGGCTGGGTTGCACTATGTAGCTCAGGCCGGCCTTGCGCTCGCATTGTAGCCCAAGCAGGCTTCGAACTCACAACGCTTCTCCTACCTCAGCCTCGCAAGTGCTGGGATTAAAGGCATGCGCCACCATGCCTAGCTTGAAAAATGTTTTCCTAGAACTAAAAATACCAGAACATTGTAAACATAAAGAAAAACTCAAATGTTGTCTGATTTTCTCTGCAATGCAAAAGCCAGAAAGTTGCCAGGACCATAAATGTTACCCAGGGTAGCAGGACTCATTGTTATTTTGGAAGAACACAAATATTTATAAGGGACTGTTTCTTCATTAATTGCTTGAAAAAAATAAGGGGAATAACAGAAGGATTTCAAAGTTCACCCTAGTATCCAATCAGTCACAAAGGCTGTGCACTCACATCCCATCGTATTCCCGTTGCTGCCATGGCCAAAGCCTCGTTTCTCATGCTTTGACAACTGTGATGCTGGTCTACAGCGTCTTCACTGCAGGCTGTGCTCCTTTCCCTTCATCCTCACAGCTCCAGCCTGGGAAGCCTTCTAAAGACAGCTCCAGCACCCTGCTGGCCTTCCAGCAATCCCCATGCGTGCTCTGTCATTCACAGGGCTTATTGCAGGACAACCACATCCTGGTCCCAGCCTCCTTCTCCAGTGGCACTGCTTGCTCTGCATACCCTTCTCTGCAAGCTCTCTGCACAGATCCAACTGGATGTAGCTCCCTGTGCATGCCAAGAGAACATCCTAATTCTTCCTTCTTTGCTAACTTGCCCCATCTCCCAAAACTGCCTGCCTATGTGATGCTGCAGGAGAATCTGAACCTGTAAACATGCTCTCCTGCTGACAGAGAGGGTGATACCATGTCTCACCCACGGAAGTGTGCAGCCACAGACTTCAAATATCATGTGTGCACCAGGCCACTTTGGAGAAAACATTGTCTAGTCTTTGGTACCATGGAACCTTCCCTGGTCTCTCTTGCAGCAAGCAAGCAGCATCTGTAGTACTTCTCATTGGAACTTTACACTAATGATGGTTCCTTACCAAGGCAGTAACTCCAGGGAGCACAGTTCATGTTATTTGTAACTCATCAGTGTCTAGCACATGGCTTTGCATAGCGTAGGACCTTAAAGAACAAATCAAACAATTTCAGGGTAAAAGCATCTCAAAGGTAAAAATGATGATAGAAGGTATATATGCAATACTAAATGTGATCATTGTTCGTCATACCTCTCTGAGCCTACCCATCAATTTATCAGACATTTACAGGGTGCCAATGAGGCCCAGGAAATCATGTATGGTTCTTGGTTCCCAGGAGCCAGGATCCTCTAGGAGCCAGTGAATAAGAGGAGGATTAGGTTCAAGAGGCTTAAAGGCAATGTCAGGGTCAGGAAAGAGGGTTTCTCAGACTCAGCCCTGCTGAGGTTTTGGGTGGGCTGAATCGTGGTCATGATGGCTGTGACGCGTCAACCTGATGAGTAAGGACTGCCTAGGGGACGAGCAAATCTCTGAGTGTGGCTGGGACATGCAGGTCACCAACTGAGGCGGGAGGACCCACCCTGGAGGTAGTGGCACCAAGCAATAGGCCTTCAGCCTGGACTGGGTACAAAGGGGAAAAGCAAGGCTTCCCTTGGACTTCTCTGGAGCAGTGCCCGTCTGCACCATGGCCTTTGGACATCTGCACCTGGTTCCTTCAGCCTTCCAACACAGAGCTTTGGGCTTTCTGACATGAGCTTGTACCAAACTGCAGGGGGCTCAGGGCCTTTGACAATCATGGGCTCCTCTGGCCGGCATGCAGGTGGTCACTTTGCATTCTCTCGCCACTGACCGCCCAGGCAGCCAATGTAAGCCTACCGAGAAAACCCTTTATATAATCGTATATGTATTTATATTAAATCTGCCCCTTTAGTGAACCCTGACATGGAGTAAGATGACGTGTTTAGCAACATCCCTGGCCATCTGCCAATGAGGGCCCAATCCACCTCCTCCACTTCTGTCTGCAGACTTTGCTGAATGTCCCCGGGGGCGGAGTGGGATGGATCATCTCTGGTTAAGAGCCGCTGACACGAGGGAATTAGTAAGGTCCAGGACACTGATCACCCTGGCCATATTATGCAGGCTCTGTGAAGCTACTTCCTGTGGATCACATTGCTAAATGGCAGAGCGGGTTTCTCACAGTGGGTCTCAGTGGGTTTGGGTCTAGAACACGGATGTAAAGAGAAGAACTGGAGACACTAATGACTTCTTACTATTTGTGCATCATGGAACCTAAGAAAATATTAGCCACTGGCCTGGTGTGGGGCACAGGAAACCAAAGCTTATGGAGTTGCAGGTGCAGCGGGGAGGTGCAGGCAGTTCCTTAGCCACTCCAACAGCAGCCTGGTGGTGGAGGGCTCTTCTCAGTGCCTGGTGGGCCTCGTTGGGAGGGTGAATGGATGTCTACTTTACGCAGTCTCCTTCTGGGGAGCTCTGCAGTATGTGCACACATTTGCAAGAAAAGGTAGTGGAGAGACCCTGTGCTAAATAACTCTCCTCATGCATGTTAACACCGTTGTCATTCTCTTATTACCCTGTCAGGTCCTCTTCTGTCAAGGAATCGCGCTGGCGCAGTGTTTCCAGTCGTTCCATTCCTGGGGTGAATAAGCTCTTCCACTGCTCTGGTGTCTCAATCAAAGTTAGATTTCTCTGAAAGTCACATCCTTTCAGCACAGCATCCATGAGCATTGCGGCGGCAGGAAGCCAGACTAGTACCTTAGGCTTAATGGATTTCCTCTAATAAACCCCAGACATCAGAGTAGCACACAATCTTTCCCTTTAGGGAACCTGGCATATGCAGCAAGCGTGGCCGTGTCCACGGGCCAGGAAGGCTCCACACACGTGGCGAGCTGGCAGTCACAGTGCTCACCACGCTGTCTTCTCTCCTGTCCCTGGCAGTGCAGTGGCTTCCATCTGGTCACCCAAAAATCCTTTAAAACATACAGGCATCCACATCGCTATTCCTCCCCACAAGCATTTGCTCAGGTGCGCAACTTGTTCAGCGGATTATTCAAGGTAACATAGAAAAATCTCACCAATGCTAAAAAAGAAAACGACTTCCATGGTCCAAGGCCTCCTCCAGGGCAAGAGAATCTGCACAGCACTTCAGCTTCCTTAGACTAAAATGACCCAATCGTATCAATTTCACTCTGTCTACTCTTTTTGCTTTTGCAATAAAAGATTTTTTGTTTTTTAACTTAATGAAGTTATGAAAAACATGAAGTATGGTTTTAAAAAATCTCCTAGAGAGGAAGAGGGAGGGATTCTCCTGCTCAAAGCTCAGGTTGTATCTGACGTTGGGGAATTTAAAATAGTAATAAAATCTCCAGAATTTCAGGACATCTTTATCAGCATTCCTATATTTCACTTTTCAAAAGTCTGGCCCAAAGTGCATACAAACAGAAAAGTTCTGTACATTCTTTATAATCTTGTTTCCCTACCTTTGTAACTTTCGATTTCCCTCTCCTCAGCTCACTAGGGGAACTCACGTCTGTCTCCTGTTCACCTAGTCTGTCGAATGAATCATCAGATTCTTTTAAAAGAAGGTAATGTTTCATATGTCAACAGGACTTGCCTGGCTACCGTACCCAGTTATTTAAATCAAACCCAAATGTAGGTGTAGCGCTGAAGGTATTTGTAGAAGTGGGTGCTGTCTATAATCAGCCGATAGTGAGTCCAAGAGGTGTCCCTCAGTAATGTAGGTGAGTCTCATCCAGTCATCAAAAGAAGAAAAGCTGAGCTTTGTGGAAGAAGAAATTCTGCTTGAGACTGTAGAATCAACTCCTGCCTCAGTTTCCAGCTTAACAGCCTCTCCTAGAGATTTCAGACTTGCTAATTGCCACAATGTGTGAACTGACTCCCTACAGTCAATCCATCTCTGCCCTCTCTGTACACTCACATGCACACACACACACACATAGGCATGCACAAGCATAATGTGTACACATGCACACACATATAATGTATCCTATTTAATATATATGATACATACACACAGTATGCATCGATCTCTTATTGGTTCTGTTTCTCTGGAAAACCTTGACAGAAACAGACAGCTTTCTTTTAATTCTTATTTTGTGGCTATTAAAAGGAAATATTGAGGGAGAAGAGGAACCTTTTATCTCAGATCTCAGACAAATGGTCTTTTCTGGTGCCTGTATCCTGTGCAGTGGAAATCAAACAGTGTGTCAGTGCTGCCCCTGCCCTGGGCTCACAATTGCTCCTCCCATTTTTGAACTCTGTGTTTCCCCCATGAAGCTGAGCTGACTTGAGAGATCTGCTGCACTAACAGGGCATGGCTCAGAGTCCGGGTCCTAAGAAGCCCTGCAGCCTCTACCTGGGTCTCTTGGGATTCTCCCTCTTCGATCTCAGCTGCTGTCCTGTGAGGAGACCAAGCCGTATGGAGCAGACGTCTGGTCAGCTGTTCCAAATGAGTTAATTGCAGGCCTCCACTGCCCACACAAGAGTGCACCATCTTGGACACCCAGCCCTTTGGGGCTACCACCTGAGCCTGCCCAAGGGAAAGCTCCCCAGCTAAGTCCAGTCTACACAGAGAACCACTAGAGGTAATGACCCATGGTCCATCCCAGCTGCTAGCTTTGGAGGTGGTTTGTCGCACAGCAATAGGTAACCAGGACAGGCAAGAATACCTTTCGTTATATTTTGCTTAAACCATGTTGACATTTATTGCAACTAAGGATACTACTCACACAGGTAATCAAAAATAATTTCTTTTGGAAACTGTTGAAGAAGAGGATTCAAGTGTCTAAACCACTCCTTAATTTTGTAAAATTTTTTCCTATCAGATAGGCATAAAAAGTCTGAAAAGAGTCAATTTGAGACTATCAATTTATTGTGAAAGACACTCAAAGGCTCCATGGAATGGCTCTGGCTCACCTGGATGGACACTGGGAGCCAGGAGACACGCTCGTCTCCTACGCCTGTTAATGTTTTAAAATGGGTAAGCACACTTTTAGCCAACTGAATTTGTCCTAAAATCCAATAGATGTTCAAAACACTATTGCCTAATTTTATTGACTCTTCTTTGTCTCTCCACATGGAATACTGCGGGTGGTCAGCAGGATAACACATCGGTCTGTTTCATCACTCTGTGACGGCCCTTCCTGAAGAATGTGTTCCTGTCTTACATGGACTGCTTGGAAAGAATGAAGGTAGGAGCCAGTGCACAAGAGAAGAAAACAGAAGAGGTTGGCAAGAGTGTTTTACACAAAGAATCACGAAGAGAGGTTCAAACTACAGAATGATATCTTTTGTGGTTAGATTCTTTGAAAACTGTGGCCCATAAGAGGTTATTCAGTAACAAATTATTATGGTGATTAAGTAGCAAACTATTACTGTATTATATAAAATAATGACACAGGGCTGGGGATTTAGCTCAGTGGCATAAGTGCCTGCCTGGCAGGCCCAAGGTTGTGAGCTTGATCCCTGGTACCACAAAATAAATAAATAAATATAAAATAAAATAAAATAAAATAAAATAATGACACAATTTAAATTTGTGACATCTCATGGGCTTAACTTACATACCAAGAAAAGGCCACAAGGTAGCACATAAAAACTCAATGAAAAAATAAACTTTTTTATACAATATGAAATATTTAAGAAATTCATGTAATATGTATCTTAATGTGTAAAAAGAGGGCAATAAATAATCTGCAGAAATCAAGGCAACAAAGATAATCATTCTATTGGCAATCAGTATGAAAGTAACATAAAATTTAGTATTATTGGGAAATAGATGAGTTAGCGGTTAAAGAATTCACAGGAAGGTTATTAATGTGATTCCTGGGTCCTCTGAGTGCAATGGCCTGCAGCGGGGCTGTGAGGACTCTAACTGTCCTTGGCTCCCACACCTTGGAGGGACAGGTCTGTGCAGCTAGATGCCAGGCAAGGGGATGACATTTCCGAGATGGCTATGTGCACACCTATAGGTACTTATACATCATCTGGTCCCAGAAAGGTCTTTAAATTGGCTTCCTTTTCAATAAAAACTAATAAAATTATGGTTTTTAATATGCAGGCAAAATGACACAGTTAAGCATCAGAGGCTATGACACTGTGATCCGCTTTTCACAGACCCAGGTTGTGCGTCTTGGGATTACCCCCGAGTTAGGCAAGTTATGAACTCGAGTCTCTTTACAGTCCCAGAGTTCCTTCCTCCAGAACCTGCTGGCAGAATACTTCGTTTGTTATTTGTTGTCTGCTGACACTGTGCTTAGAGCTGGCGAGCTACCCAGCACCCTCCTGGCGGCAAGCAATGGAGACTGACAAAAACCCCAGTGATAAAACCCAGCAGCTGAAAAGGCAGTAGACTGTCCCATGCACACAGTCACTTAGCATCTTCACACGGCCTCTGTCTCACACACGAAAGCAGCCTCTCAGTACCCAGTTGAACAAACCAAGGGCTATTTGTTCCTCCAGCTCTTGGCAGTGGGGCACCCTTAGGATGAAAAGTCCATGGTTCTCATCCCCACTGTCAACCCCGAGGCTGATGTAGCCTGCAAGGCTGCCTACCGCCACTGCAGGCTTTGCTCCTTCCAGCCTACAGCCAGTGTTGGTGAGGGGGAAGAAAGGGAAAGTGAGGGACCCAATGGACTTCAGGGTTGTGCGTGTGAATGAATGGACTCTCAAGTTTTCCATCACAGAAGGCAACATGGAATTGAAGTCATGGAATAAGACACCATAAAACAACTTGCTGATTACTTAGACCCACAGTGGTAGATAACTACTTAAAATTCAAAACCTCACGTTAAAGGCATAAATCAATCAAGAAATCAAGGCTTGTTAAAACATGTCTGTGCATCACTTAATTCATAGTTCACCATGAAAGATATCATGAGTTTCATGGGTGTACGGTAAAGAAACAAGAGCTGGCCTCAAATGGAGTCACTCATGCTAAACAGCCACATCGCCAAATTGAAGCCAAAGTAGTTTACTTGTACAGCTGAACTGAGAAATGATGAGTGAACATGCACTCAAGCCCCTAGATAGACCAGTTTAAACACACAAAGAAAAACAAGAAAGCCCTAGAGATAACCAGCAGCAGCAGCAGCACCACCACCACAGACAGTCACATTAGCCCATCAAAAGGGGCTCAGGAAACCCGAGCTGGCATCATAGGCCAGGCCCATCAGTCTAAACGCATATATGGAAGGTACCCGATGATAACTAACCCGCCTTTTCTGCTGTATTATTTCTCTGTTCCTGATAAAGCTTCCTTAACACAAAGCAAAACAAAACAAAACAAACTGGAACTCCTATCTATCTTGTCAACTGGTTGTTGCCTGGTGCATGAATCCATACTAAAAGCCAATTAGATCTTTCAGACTAAATTCGTTTACAGTTTTTGTTGACACACACTTTCCACTCACAAGCTCAAGTCCTGATTTCTTTGATCCCTCCAACTCTTCAGCAACGTGGGCTTTTAAAAACTGTTTCTTGAGAAAAAAAATGTTCTTGTTAGAGAATCAATAAATTCATTTACATATGGCCTGCCATGAGCCAGAGGGACTCCCAATGGCTCTGACAAAACCATAACATTTTATAGGTGAAGGAAATGCTGGCGCCCATGTTAACGATTTTCAACCGGATATGAGAATACAGGTTGTAGGAACATCTTAAGTACGTGGATATGGCCCAACAAAAATCTTTCCAACTAGGCAGCTCCATTTTGTGGGACTTCTTTATTCTGAATTCAGGTGATCACACATGCACCCATCTATTTGGGTTTATCCCTGGCTTCGGAAACCTGCTGAGATCTCTGATATGTCTTTCCTATGATACATTTTAACATAAAATTTAGATGTCTTTTAATTACAACCATTAAAGAGAAGGACCAAAGAAGGCTATGTCCATAGAGTGAGATAATGAAGGCCCATAAAGATGATGTTTATAAAGTATATTTAATAGCATGGGAAATATTTAAGGAATGATAGTCAATGAAGAAAACCAAGATAAAGTCCACACTGGAAATATGATCATCAATGTGCAGAGGAAGAGAGCAAGAAGAAAGAACAGCCGGACTAAGAACACAAAGAGGGAGAATGTAAACAGGGCTGGGGAATACACGGAAACACGAGCAGTTCATGTTACTGAAGGAGGTGCCACTAGTAACTTCTAAAGTCTATCTTTCTGTTTTCCAGC
>RJWM01025494.1:0-29270 GCA_004363535.1 Dasyprocta punctata | reverse complement strand
TTGAACCACATGGTCAGGAACAGTCCCAGCAATGACCACACTCCACTGGTACCAAATTCTGGCTTGGTTACTTTTCTCTCATTGCTGAGATAAAATACCTGATGCCCAAAATTAGGGAAGGAAAGGTTTATTTGTTACAATATCGGAGGTTTCAGTGCATACTCAGCTGGCTGCAAGGCAGGGTGGTGTGCCTGGGGGGCAGTCATTCATGATCGCTGCAAGACACGAACTGGCAAGAGAGAGAAGACACGCCTTCTTTCCTCCCCTACACTGTATATTGGCTCCACCCCTGGGCGGATGCAATACCACATCGTCAATCCCAGCACCAGACTAAAAACCAATTATGAACACTAGATTCAGCCGTGTCCATGACTACATGAGACTTGGCGGGGCCATAGGAATATAAACCATAACAATATCTTTTATACATATTGATCATATTCATCTTAGGGAACTTATTAATATATCTTAATTCTTTTTTTTTCCTGGTTCCTCTCCATTTAACCCGTCTTCCCTAATTGAGCAGAATTGAGTAGTTTTACTTTTTTTTATAAGTTTTGCTAATGATTTGTCTATTTTATTTAATCTTTCAAAAACCAACTCTTCAATTTGTTGATTCTTCTTATTGTTTTCTTAGTCTCAATTACAATCTAGATTCACTGATCATTTCTTTCATTATAGTCATCATGTCTTTAATTATCTCTGTTTTGTTTTGATTAAGCAACTTATTGATCTGTTTTGTTACTTCCACTGCCACCATTTCATAAAATTTAGATGGTGGGTTTTTTATTTCTTCCACCTCAATGCCCCCTTGATTTATCTTCAGTGAGTTGGGGATTATTGGTTGCATCTTGCTTCCATGTTTTCTCGTTTTCTATTTGCTTGTTCATTTTCTGCGTTGATGCTTGTAAATTGCTTATGGTAGGTAGCTTTATTACTAGCATGGAGACTTCTTTAGAAAATTACTACTTTTCAGAGATATCTTCTAGGCATAGCTGGCTTTTGACTTTTCAGTCTGTCCCAAGATCCTGCCTCTTCATTCCATTAGGGATGTCTATTGGACCTAACACGGCCTGTTTGGCCTAACACCCAGTTCTTCGGTACTGGACTATAGTATTGTTTATGACACCCCCACCCCTGACAATCTAGGCACTGAGATATAAGGAAGATCAACTGATCACTAGTACTTTCAGTAATAACAATAGCATCAAGCATAGACTAGAAAATGACAAACTGTGATAACTGATAATTTGCCATTTTTAACCATAGGTACAAGATTTATAGTCACATAACAAAATCTTAGACAAATCAGAAAATCATGTACAGTAAATATCCGCTCAATAGAACTATTTTGTACTAAGGAGAGAAAATTTTAAAAGGATAAGAGGAAAAAATAGAGAAATAGAAGAAAAAGAGATTCAAAGAAAGGCCAAAAGATAAAGAAAGATTACTCAAGCCTTGGGAAACTGGTGAAGAAGGCAGGAGGAAAAGAAAAGAGAAAAGAAAAGCAAGAGCAAGACAAAACTAAACTAAACTAAAAACAATGTTCACACTCATGAGAAAACAGAAATAAATGAACAACACCCCAAAAAAAAGCAAAGAAGAAAAAATAAATTTCTGTGTGATTTCAAGCCTGGGGCTATCTTCTGGGGTCTACAACTTCGTGGCAGTGTCCAGTTCAAGGCACGACTCTGCTCTCGCTGGTAGACAAAGGGGGCAGTCAGAGCCCAGATCTGTGCTGCAAACCTGCGGGAAGACTCGAGTGGGTGCTGGTTCTGGCGCTTTCACATCCACACAGGTTCAGGTTGATCCTGGCCGCTGGTCACGGGCCTGGGCCAGCGTCATTCAGCCTGCAGCACTCTGGGGGTCTCCAACAGGCTTGACCACATTTCCCCAACCCTGTGCACCTCCTGTGGCTGTCCCTCACTCGGTCGCTCTGGGATTTCACCACTGGGAGCCCTAAAATGAAACCACCCCATGACTGCTCGAGGTCCAGGCTCAGCTGGTGGTGTGGTTTGTGTTTAAATGTCCCCCCAAGCCGGGCGTGGTGGCGCACGCCTTTAATCCCAGCACTCGGGAGGCTGAGGTAGGAGAAGCGTTGTGAGTTCAAGGCTGGCTTGGGCTACAACGCGAGCACAAGGCTGGCCTGAGCTACATAGTGCGACCCTGCCTCAAAAAACTAGGGCCAGGAGTTTGGCTCAGCGGCTTAAGCGCCTGCCCTGGCAGGCGCGAGGTTGTGAGTTCAATCCCCGGTGCCGCAAAAAAAAAATAAAAATAAAATAAATGTCCCCCCAAAGCCTCATGCAGTCATGGGGGCGGGCCTTTCAAAGGTGGCTGAGCCTAGCTTTCGTCATTGGCTTGCTGTCAAGCACTGGGATTAGTGATGTGAGTGCTGCACCTTCCCAGGGGTGGGTAGCCAGCATATAATATAAACGGGGGAAGGAGGCTTGGTTTTCCTCTTTTGCCCTTTTTGCTCTTGTCCCTTGAGGCTGCCATGAACAGCTGCCCCTCAGCCACACCACCCTACCTTGAAACCAGCTAAAACCAGCTAAGTATGAACTGAGACCTCCAAAAACTGTAAGCTAAACAAATCTCTCCTTCTTTCATTTTGGGTTTCAAGTATTTTGTCCCAGCAATGAGAGAAAAGTAACCAAGACAGCTGGCCCGTCCCTACAGTGGCATCTGGCCAGAAGACCTGCCAATTGCTCAGACAGGAGTCACTCACCAGCTGTCGCTGTGCACAGCACCCACTGCTGCATTCTGCTGTTCCCTTCTCCCTGGAGGCCGTCGTCGCCCTCACCTCTCCCTGGAGGCCGTCACCCACCCTCGCTCGTCTCTGTAGGTGTGATCCTCCTGTCACATGCCACAGGCCAGGAGCTGGGGAGAAAGTGCTGTTTGCCCTCTCCTTTTTCTGCGTCAAGGTCTGTCTTTCACTTACTCTGTGGACTCATTTTCCCTTAGGTTCCCTGGGTCCCAGGGATCCATCTTCCTGCTTCTTTTCTTCCCCAGGTTTTTATTTTCCAATGTCTAGATGTCAAATATTGGAGAGGTTCCTCTTACACATTTAATCTTCAAGATGATCTTTGGAACTACTTTTTGTCCCCTTATCAAAATTCATTTGTTGTTGTTGCTGCTATTAATCTTAGATTACTTTTGGGGAAGATTTATAATTTTACAGTGTTGACAATCGATCCAAGACGCTTCCATGCATCTCCTTTTATCCAGGTCTCCTTTTTATGACTCTCCATAAAATTTTACAGTTTTTCTATATAGGTCAAAGCAGTATATTTTTTAAGGGAACTATAAACCTTTACTTCCTAGGATTATAGAAACTGTGAGTTGGATTGGACTTAAAATTGCCTTGCTCACTGCTCCATCTGTTGCTGATTCTCCTTCTTATGCAACTAAAGATATGGGGTATATTTTGGTTTTTTTCAAAACATGATAATATTATACTATACATATTTTCTGTAGCTAGTGATTTGAATGACTATTGTAGTTTAGTTCTAGAATGCCCTGACAAAACCTCATACACTCCGAAGTGGGGCTTGTGGGAGGTGACTGAACTGGGGCGGGGAGTGGGGTAGAGATGATTTGCTGTTGGAGGTGGAGCCTGGTTAGAAGTGGGTCTCTGGGGGTGTGACCTGGAGGGATGTATCTCCCTCCCCAGTTCCTCCCTTCTCCTCCTGCATCCTGCCTGCCCTGATGTGAGCACCATTCCCTCATGACCAGGCTTTCTGCCATACCATTTCTGCACTAAGCTTTTGAACATAGACTGAAACTCGGTGCCAAAATAAACCTCTCCTCCTTAAAGCTGCAGGTGTCAGGTATTTTTGTCCCAGCAATGAAAAGAATGACTAAGATTTGCGTGCAGAGGAGTGTGGTCATTGCTGTGACTGTTAGCTGAGTATTCAGTTTAGAAGCTTTTGGAACTGGTTCACAGGCAGAGTTTGGAAAGGTTTGAAGATGCTGGCTGGAGAAGCCCTAGACTGCTGTGAGCTCAGCCTGATGGGAGATTCTGGTGAGAGCACACAAGGCCAGAATGGTGGTAAAGGTGCGGACGGCAAAGATCAGACTGGCAGACTTCAGGTGGTAACAAGGAATCCACTGGCAGTTAACTTGAGACCACCTATGTTACACTGTGGCAGAAAATTTGTCTACATTTTGCTTATGTCCTGACACTTTGTGGGAGACTAAGATTAAGGGCAATATATTAACTGATCTGGCAAATGAAATTCCAAGGTTGACCTAATGTCTGAGCTATGGCATGGGCACTGCAGGGAGCTTTTAGTCAGCTCTACAGTGAGAATGAAGAGCAAATGGCAAAGAAGCTTCTATAAAGTTGAGGTGCACAAAGTTTTGGCCTAGGAAAACTTGGCTGCTAAAAAGATTAGTATTAAAATGAAGCTAAGTAGTTTGCACCAGGACAATAGCAGGATGCCTTGAGGGCAACCTAGGAATCAGCAAGACCACATCCTTCCCAGGCTAAAAGGTGCAAAAGTAAAAGATTTTACTTTCAAAAGGAAACTGCCGGGTCACCCTGTTTGAGAAGGGCTGCATGGGGAATTGGCTCACAGTGCTCAGCCATCTAGGCATTCAGTGGCTTATGCAACCATAATATAAAGGGTCCTGGCCGCTGCTTAAGTTGGTGGCAGGCCTTAGCATATTCATGTGGTGCTGCTTTTATGAGCATAAAAAATATAAGAGTTGTAGAATCAGGGATGTTTCCATCTGTCTTGGTTACTTTTTACTCGTTGCTGAGACAAAACACCTGACACCCCAAAATAGGGAAGGAAAGGTTTATTTAGCTTACAGTTTTTGGAGGTTTCAGTCCACAATCAGCTGGCTCCAAGGCAGGGTGGCATGGCAAGGGGACAGCACTTCAAGGCAGCAACCGAACAAAAGCAGCCAAAGTAAAAGGAGCAAGAGCAAGCCTCTTCTCCTCCTTTATGTAGTACACAGGACACCACCACCCCAGGGTGGGTGTAGCATTCACAAACATCCTTGCCTTCCTTAGGATGAGGATGTTTACAAAGTAAGACCCCTGGCTCCCTGCTGACTCTCTCAGCTAAACTTCTGACCTTCTCAAATTGTAACAATGGCCAGGTAACTACTTATGCTCTACACCCCAGAATGTAGAGCTGCTGAGTTATTTAATTAAGCTGCTAGACTTCTCAAGTTGACACAATGTATAAACCCTAACACCATCCAGATTTCAGAAGGGTTGGAAGGTCAGGGAGTGTGCCCCTAAAAAGACAGCTTGTGAAGCCCAAAGTGCAGCGAGAACTCCAGGAAGGTGGAGAGGCTAGAAACATAGAACCTCCACTGAGGAGTACTGTAGGCAGTAAGCAAAGTTATCCCAAAAGAACAGCCATGGCTGCTACAACTGGCAATGCCATAGGAGTGTGTCTTAGTTACTTTTCCCTCCTTACTGAGACAAAACACCTGACACCCAAAATTAGGGAAGGAAAGGTTTATTTAGCTTACAGTTTTTGGAGGTTTCAGTCCACAATCAGCTGGGTCCAAGGCAAGGTGGCATGGCACAGGAACAACACTTCAAGGCAGCAGCCAAGCAAAAGCAGCCAAAGTAAAAGGGCGGGGTGGGGGCAAAAGCAAGCCTCTTTTCCTCCCTTATATTGCACACAGGACACCCCCCACCCAGGGTTGGTGTAGCATTCACAAATCTCCTTGCCTTGCTTTGCACAGGATGAGGATGTTTACAAAGTAAGACCCATGGCTCCCTGCTGAGTCTCTCAGTTAAACTTCTAACCTTCTCAAATTGACACAATGACCAGGTAACTGCTGGTGCTCTACACCCCAGGATGTAGAGCTGCTGAGTTACTTAACAAAGCTTCTAGACTTCTCAAGTTGACACAATGTATAAACCATAACAGAGCAGAACTGCCCAACCATTAGAATTTCACAATGTCTTTCAGGTGCTGGACACACAGCTAAGAATTTATTATTTACCTTTCTGGGTTTCAGTTTTGCTTTAATACCCATTTTTTCTCCTTTTGGAACACAGATATTTACCCTTTGCCATTGTATGTTGGCAGTGTTTAACTCTGTTTTTGATTTTTATGGGAGCATACAGACTTGAGTTTGTCTTGAGTCTCAGAGGAGACTTCGGACTTGGACATTTCAGCAATGTTGGAACTGTTAAGAGTCTGGCAACTCTTAGAGATGGACTGAACACATTCTGCATAAAGAAATGCATGTGAGTCTTTTGGGGACTAAGGGACAATTGTGGTTTAGATCTAGAATGTCCCCCACAAAACCTCATGTGCTCAAAAGTGGGCTTCTGGAAGGTAATTGGATAGTGGGGCACTAAACTGACTTTCTGTTAGGAGTTACAGGTGGGTCACAGGGACACGACCTGGAGGGGATCTTCCTCCCTGGCTTCCTCCTTCTCTCTCTGCGTCCTGGCCACCATGGTGTGAGCAGCTTTCATCTGCTGCAGGCCCTTCCATTTTGCTGTCTATGCATTGAGCCAGCCTGTGAAACTTTAAGTGATAGGTGTTGAGTATGTTGTGCTGGCAAGGAAATTGACTAAGACACAGTAAAATAATACAAAAAGATAGATAGATAGATAGATAGATAGATAGATAATAGATAGGCAGACATTCAGTGTAATACATTTTAATCCCTGCACAGTGATCTATGGAAAGGATATGTCATCACTTACTTTAGTATTCCTCTGTTGATGGACACGTAAGTCATTTCTATAGTTTTGCTATTATGGACAACTAGGCTCATGATCTTGAACTTTAAATCAAAGTTTCCAAAATTATTGGGCACTCAACCACTACCTGCATAATCACACTTCTCAAAAATTATGATGAGGTAGTTCAAAGCCTGTTCAAAGAAAGGCATTTCTTTGGTTTTCCAGTGTTCTTTAGTTCTGTTCAAGAAATGTGTCTTGAGCATGCATTATGAGTGCACCCTAGTACACAATAAGTACTAGAATTTTCTTTTGCTTTTTTAAAAAAGTTTCACTTTTCAGTGAAGGTTTAGATTTTAATTGAATGGAGCACCCAGAATGGGAAGCACAGAATTAAATGGAATGTTCGTGTTGATCCCACAAATGCACAGCTTGCTTCACTACCCAGAAGGGTACCTTTGTTAAAACTCTCATATAGTCATCATTCAGAATCCATCACCAACATTAACTTCAATACCACAAACAAATCTATCGATTCAGTATCACCATACTTATGGACACTCCATGCCAGGGACTGTTTGGAAATGGAGCTCCAAGGAAAGTGAGCAGTCCCAGGTCCTCAACTCCCTTAATCCCCCCATTAAAATACGGGACATTACCTTATGGTACCCATCTGTTTATAATCCCCAGGTGATTTTTTGTTCATTAATTCACTAGACCAGGCAGCAGATTCCCAGATAATTTTTAAAACTTTTTTTAACACTAAGTACATTTATTAGAAAAGAAGAAAGTTATGAAATACCCTCACATCTTGCCTTAAGAAATTAGAAATAAAAGACAGAATAAAACCAAGAACGAATAGAAGAAAATAGTAAAGGTCAGAAAACACAATCCCTTACCAAAATGCCAACATCATTTTTCATAAAAATTAACATTTTGATTGTTACATTTCTGTAGAAACATAAAAGACACAGAATAATCTAAATAACTTTGATAAAGGAACAAAATTAGAGCTCTAACCCTACCCAATTTCACAATTTATCACAAAGTTACACCAATCTTGACAGAACAGCACTGATATCAAGATTAAACAAACCACCAAGGTACCAATATGAAGTACCAAAATAAATGCCCACATAACAGACAATTGATTTCTGGCAAAGACGCAAAAGCAATTAACTGGAGAAAGAATAGTACCTTCAATAAATATACTAGAACAACTGGTTATCCACATGAAAAAAAACTCCAAACCTAGTAGCACATCAAAAATTTCTTAAGACACCCAAAATTCAACTCAAAATGACTCACAGTGGGTTAAAGTAAAGGCAAGTGTGACCTAAGTCATTGCTTTGGTTGAGGTCATTCTTACTGGAACAAAAAGACTGGAACAAGGTGCAGAAGGGAAGGCAGAACCTACAGAGGTGTTCAGTGAGGGGAGGCATTGAATTCACTTCTAGACAGGCCATGTGGATGACATAGGAGGCCATTGTGCGTTGTGCTTCTTTTTTTTAACTATCTTAACTATTTTTTATATTCATATACATAAACATATACATAACTTTTCTTTCAGCTTGTCACACTAATGAAGCAATACGATGTTCACATATGTGTGACTTATCTATTTCACTAATAAGAATATTCTCAAGGCACATCCATTTGCCTATAAAACTGTCCAGTTTATTCTTCTTTATAGCTGAGTAGTATTCCATTATATAGAAATACCACATCTTCTTCATCCATTCCTCAGTCGATGGGCATTTACGCTGTTTCCAGGATCTGGCTATGATAAACTGTGCTGCTATAAACATGGATGCACATATATGGCTGTTGTATGATGTTGTTAATTCTTTTGGGAAGATACCCAGGAGGGAAATAGCTGGATCAAAGGGGACTTCCAATCCTAGCTTTTTGAGTAATCTCCACACTGACTTCCACAGTGGTTGCACCAACCTGCACTCCCACCAACAGTGGAGAAGGGTTCCTTTTTGTCCACAGCCCCTCCAGCACTTGTTATTGGTTGATTTCTTATTATTAGCAATTCTTTCTCGGGTGAGGCAGAATCTCAGTATTGTTTTAATTTGCATCTCTCGAATGACCAGTGCTGTTGAACATTTTTTCACGTATTTATTTGCTGTTTGTACTTCTTCATCTCAAAAGTGTGTGTTCATCTCAGAAGTGCAATTTTGGATTCAGTCTTCAAATCTGGGAGGACTAATTTTTTGAGCTCTTTATATGTTCTTGATAGCCATCCTTTATGTGAGGGACAGCTGGTGTCTTAGTCACTTTTTGCTCACTGCTGAGACAGAATACCTGACACCCAAAATTAGGGAAGGAAAGGTTTATTTCTTACAGTTTCTCAGGAGTTTCAGTCCATATTCAGTTGGTTCCAAGGCAGCATGTTGTGGCGGGGCCACCGTTTATGGCCACTGCAACCACATGGCGCACTGGTGAGAGAGAGAGCTGAGGGCGGAAGTGCAAGAGGAAGACCCGCCTCCCTTACACCGCATCTCAGCTCCTCCCCTGGGTGGGTGCAGCACTCACATCATGAATTCCAGCTCTAGACAACAAACCAATAACAAGTGCTAGACTCAGCCCCATCAAAAGTATGTGAGGACTTGGGGGGACATAGTATATCACCCAATACAGCTGGCAAACATTTTCTCCCACATTGTGGGTTTTCTCTTTGTTCTGTTGGTTGTTTCTCTTGCTGTACAAAAGCTTTTCAGTAGGGTGAGATCCCATTTGTTGATTCTTTCTGATAAGTCCTGTGATATCTGGGTTTTATCCATAAAGTCTTTGTCCACACCAATGTCTTCAAGAGTTTTACCTGTTCTATATTCCAACAAATTTAATGTTTTTGTTTTAATATTGAGATCTTTAATCCATTCAGATTTTAGCTTAGTACATAGTGAAAGATATGGGTCTAGTTTTAATCTCTGGCAGGTGGAAAGTCAGTTTTTCCAGTACCATTTATTAAAAAGGCTATCTTTCTTCCAGTGAATGTGTTTGGCACCTTTGACAAAGATAAAGTAGCTTAGTGTGTCTGCAGTTGTTTCTGCATCTTCTAATCTATTCCATTGATCTTCAGGTCTGTTTTTTTTGCCAGTACCACACTGTTTTTATCACAGTAGCTTTATAGTATAATTTCAAATCAGGAATTGTAGTTCCCCTGTCTTGTCTTTGTTGCCCAGGATCGCCTTTGCTCTTCTAGGTCTCTTTGATTCCAGATGAATTTTAGGATTGTTTTCTCTAATTCTGTAAGATATGCTATTGAAATTTTGATTGAGATTGCATTGAATCTGTATAACAGTTTTGGAAGTATGGCTATTTTCACTATATTGGTTCTTCCTACCCAAGAGCATGGAATATCTTTCCATTTTCTAATATCCTCTTCAATCTCCTTTTCCAGAGTACTATAGTTTGCAATACAGAGGTCTTTTACATCTTTTGTTAGATTGATTCCTAAGTATTTCATTTTTGGGGGTGCTATTATAAAAGGTATTGTTTCTGTGATTTCTCTCTCAGCGAGTTTGTTATTCATGTATAAGAAGGCTATTGATTTTTGAGTGTTGACTTTGTAACCAGCTACATTACTAAATTTGCTTATTAAATCTAGAAGTCTTTTGGTGGAGTTTTTGGGATCTTCCAAGTAGCATATCATGTCATCTGCAAATAATGATAGTTTAACTTCTTCCTGTCCTATCTTTATTCCTTTTATTTCTTTCTCTTGTCTAATTGCTCTGGCTAAAGTTCCCAGGACTATGTTGAGTAAGAGTGGAGACCGTGGACATCCTTGTCTTGTTCCTGATTTTAGAGTGAAATCTTTCAGTTTTTGTCCATGTAGTATGATGTTGGCTGTTGGTTTGTTATAGATGGCTTTTATCAGATTGAGATAAAGACCATCTATTCCAATTTTCTATAGGGTTTTTATCATGAACAAGTATTGGACTTTGTCAAAAGTTTTTTCTGCTTCTAGTCGGGTATCGTGGTGTATGCCTTTAATCTCAGCACTCAGGAAGCTAAGGGAGGTGCATCATTATGAGTTTGAGACCATCCTGGGCTACAAAGTGAGTTCAAGGCCAGCCTGAACTGCATAGCGAGACCCTGTCTCAAAAAATAGGGCTGGGGATTTAGCTCAGTGGCCTAAGTGCCCGCCTAGCAGGTGCAAGGTTGTGTGCTCAATCCCCGGTACACACACACACACACACACATGCATGCACACAAATCCTTTTTCTGCATCTATTGAGATAATCATATGATTTTTACCCTTGGCTCTGTTAATATGATGTATTATATTTATGGATTTACATATGTTGAACCATCCTTGCATCCCTGGGATGAATCCCATTTGATCATGGTGTATAGTCTTTTTGACAATTTGTTGCTGTCTGTTTGCCAGTATCTTATTAAGGATTTTTGCATCAGTGTTCATTAGGGAGATTGGTCTGTAATTCTCTTTCTTAGTTGTGTCCTTCTTTGGTTTTAGAATCAGAGTAATGCTTGCTTCCATCAAACCAGCACTCCAAAATGTTCTGAAGGGCATTTTAGAAAGAGATAATAAGGACTACATCTCCATAACCCCCAACAGAAGGAATCCCCCAGGAAAGGCAAACAATTAGAGGGAGGGATGGGAAAAAGAAAAAAAGGCGGGGAGCCAATAACAGGAAAATAACATGACAAGGAAAAGTCAGTACATATGAGTTTTAACCATTAAGGTTAATGGTTGCAATTCACCAGTCAAAAGACACAAACTGTCAGAATGGAACAAGAAGTAAGATCCAACAATATGCTGGATACAAGAAACACATTTAATTCAAGAAGGAACTCATAGACTGAAAGTCAAAGGATAAAAAACAATACTCCATGCAACAGGAGTTAATAAAAAAGCAGAGGTTGCTGTTCTATTTGCAGATAAAGTAAATTTCAAGCCAAGATTTATTAAGAGAGATAAAGAAGGTCACTACATTCTTGTAAAGGGAACAATCCAAGAGGAAGAGATAACAATCATAAATATACATGCAACAAAAAAATATTAGTGCACCCAGTTATATAAAACAATTATTAATGGACATGAAAAATCAAATAAGCCTTAATACAATTGTATTGGGAGACTTCAATACCCCACTGTCACAAAAAGATGAATCAACTACAAAAAATTAATAATGAAATATTAGAACTAAATCAAACTGTTGAACAAATGGACTTAGTAGATGTCTATAGAGTCTTCTATCCCACAACATCAGAATACACATTCTTCTCAGCTGCACATGGGACATTCTCCAAAATAGACTATATAGTGGCTTATAGAACATGCTTAAGTAAATGTAAAAGATTTGAAATTATCCCATGCATACTATCAGACCACAGTGCAATGAAGTTGGAAATCCATGCCAAAAGAAGCCACAAGAAATTCATCAACACATGGAAATTAAATAGCACCCTGTGAACAATCAATGGGTCACAGATGAAATTAAAGAAGAAATTAGACAGTTTTTACTGCTGAATGTCGATGACAATACAATAAACCGGAGCTTGTAAGACACAATGAAAGCAACCTGAAGAGAGAAACATATAGAAGTAAATATCCATATCAGGAAAACAGAGTAAGCACATATAAACAACTTAATGTCAAACCTCAAACTTCTAGAAAAAGAAGAGCAGGCTAAACCAAAAGCTCATACAAGGGAGGAAATTATAAGGATCAGAGCAGAAATTAACACACTGGATACTAAAAAAACAATACAAAGAATCAATGAACCGAAGAGTTTGCTCTTTGAAAGAGTAAATAAAATTGACAACCCTTGGTCAACCTTATCAAAAAAAAAGGAAAGAAAAGACTCAAATCCATGCAATTAGGAATGATAAGGGTGAAATCTCAACAGACCCTGTAGAAATCCAGAAAATCATCTATACCTATTTTGAAAATTTGTATTCTAATAAGATGGAAAATACGGAAGAAATGGACAGGTTCCTAGATACATATGAATTACCAAAGCTGAGTCAAGAAGATACAAAAATTCTAAGTAAACCAGTATCATTAAATGAAATTAAAGATGTAATTAAAAACCTACCAACAAAGAAAAGTCCAGCCCCTGATTGATTCACTGCTAAATTGTACAAGAAATTTAGTGAAGACCTAACACCAACCACTACTTCTCAAACTCTTTAACGAAATTGAAAGGGAAGCAATACTCCCAAATTCCCAGATAATTTGGACAACCTCTTCAGTTTGTTTTGACAGTTAATGTGCTTTTGCACATGCTTCTTTTTCTGTGGAAAATACTGGCTAATCCAGGGGCTCTCAGAGGAAGGCTCTAAGACAAGACTTCAAGTGGATGTAATTTCCAGTGGGGAATGAGCTCAGAATACACAGCTGGGAAATAAGGAAGCAAGACAAAGAAGGAAGGAACCAGTTGTGTCAGTCAGCTTTCTATTTCTGTAGCAAATACCTGAGCCAAAGCAACTTTACAAAGAGGAAAGGTTTACCCAGCACTCTGGAAGGCTGGCACAGGAAGATTGCAGGTTCTAGCCAGGACTAAGCAATATCCCGACTTAGGCTGTATGTCAAAATTCAAAAGGAAAATGAAAAAGGGCTGGGGACATAGTTCAGGGCCAAGGCCGTGGTTTCAATCCCTAGTGTCAATTAATTAATTAATGAGTTAAGTTTTCTTTTGGTTCACAGATTTGGAGGTCTCAGATTGGCTTTGTTTCTTGGGCTCACAGTGGCACAGCAACACATCGTGATGGGAGTGCCGGCCAGAGAAGGCCCACTCGGCCCACGGCCAGGACACAAACCACGTGCCCACAGTCCCCTTCAAGGTCATGACCCCCACTGACCTAAGTACCTCCTGCAAGCCCTAATTCCTAAAGACTCCACTGCCCCGATAGCCCCACAGTGGGGACCAAGTCTTTAATACTCCTGGGCCTTTGGCAGATGGTCAATATCCAAACTACAGCACCAGTGAAAGATGCATTAACAAATTAGCTGTGAACAGGGGCGAATGGAGTGTGGGGGCCTCCATACACCTCTGCCTTTGAGCAGTGACCATGTCTGAAACTTGTATAAAATGTGAGCTGTAATCAACTTGCTCCTCAACTTGTCAGGTATTTTGTCCCAGCAATGAGAAAGTAACTTAAACAGGGCCTCACTATGTTAGTGAGCTTCAAACTGCTGGGCTCAAGTGATCTTCCTGCCTCAACCTCCCTATCAGCTAGGACTACATATCTGGAACACTGAACCTGGACCTTTCTTAATAAAATTATAATAATTTTTAAACTCCTCAGACTGCTCAAAGGGAGTAATTTGAATAAGATAATTATAATCACAAAAGAGGAAGATTATTGGTTTAATAGTGTTTAACAGCCTGCATACACTAATGAAAGGGAGTTTCCAGTTCTTTGAACATTTTCTGAAGATCTGGGTTAGAGTTTAAGTGGTAAGTCACCTTGAAGTGTCCTTCTTTTAAATGACTTTTTCCCTATTAAAGTAAATTATCATTGCTGTGGACAATGTGTGAGAGCAGAGACAAGGGAAGGTCCTACTGCTGCCAGGGAGGGGCCGGCGATAACCGAGGCTCTGTGCACGGCCAGGAAAATGCGGCCGAGTGCACACACGGCAGTGAGCAGTGAGCAGTGAGCCCCTGCGTTCCCTGATGATCGCCAGACACTGCTCAGGGCAAGTCCGAGCCAACGACGGATAAACACGGACAGGAGAAGGTGCCGAGGGGACAGAAGAGCGCCACACACAGGTCACAGCACGCGAAAGTAGCAACACAACAGCAGCAGAGCTCGGGAGGACCAGCCTTCTGGAATCCAAAGGCCAGGTACCTCCAGTAGGCTCTTCCCCTGCATCTCCAGGTGTGGCTGACGGGACGAGTCACACAGCGCTGAGTCATCCTAGGGGCTCTCCACGGGCCGGCTCGGTCCGGAATTCACTCTGATCTTTAAGAACCTAAAATAAGGTCGGAGTAGAGTAAAGAGCACCAGGGCTCTCCTGGGGTTTTATTATTTTATTTTCTATGCCTCTGAGCACAATGGGAGCAGAAATAACTATAGCAGACTGTTTAGATTCACTGGGGGGAAATGAGTGACTCCCCCAGCTCCAGTTTCTAACTGTACCGTCACCAGGACCTGCGATGAATCTGTCTGTCTGTGGCTGTCTGTGTCAGATCTGCAGCTCCTATTCCCACCTCTGTGTTTGCTGGTGGGGCCTTCTTAGGGCTCTTCGTACAGGATTCCTGCTTCACGCCTCCTGGATGCTGCTGTTTTATCCCATGGTAGCACAAAGATGCCCTTTCTCTCAATTTTCCACACAAGCATTATCCTTTTAGCACACTTGCAAAGTTGACTTTGAAAGGTTCTTGCCCTAGTATAGATTACCACACAATTATGGCGATGGTCTAACACGGTGGAAGGGCGAAGCGGGAACACTTACCCCCACAACCACGCCCTCCTTCTTCCCCTTCCGCCCAAAATTGTTACTTTCCTGTTTGCACACGAAGAAAATTCCAATCAGTTCCTTGCATGCCACCAACGCCCGCCCCATGCACCACTTCTGATCAGAGGTCACATAATCCTCTGCCCTCTGTACCGTGGGAGGAGAAAGTCAAACCCCTGCGGGTGATGGGGTCCTCTCCGCGTCCTCAGTAAATGGCCACCTTCTCTGTCCTTCTGCTTCTCTATTGCACCAGAAAACTCTTAACAGACTTGAAATGAAAATCTGACTGTAAAGGCAAGGAGGGATTGACTTATTCAGCAACCACCATCTGTAAAATAAGTGTAATATGAGAAATCCATTTTTTTAGTCAGATTACCGCGGGGGTCTGAATTGGGTTGAACAGTAGACCCCAAAGTTCACGCCCGCCGTGACCCGTGAGTGTGCCCCTATTTGGAAATAATGTCTTTGCAGATGTAATTAAATGAAGATGAGGCTATGCTGGGTCCAGGTGGCTCAGTCCAGTGGCTGGTCTCCTCCTGAGAAGGGAACCTGACCACGGACACACACGGGGAGACAGTCACGGAGGGGGCAAAACTGTGATTAACCTGTGTCCCAGGCCAAGGAACACTAAAGATCATCAGGAACTCCCAGAAGCAAGAATTTTTGCCCAGAGCTTTCAGAGAAAACATGGTGATGCTGACACCTTGATTCTGATTTGCAGCCTCCAAAACCACAAGAAAGTAATCTCTGTTGTTTTAAGCCACGAAATCTGTGACCTTGTGCGGCAGCCCCAGGAAACTCACCTGTGGGCCGATCTCTACCAGATGATCCTCCCTCTCTCACCACCAGCCTCCACCAGGTCCGAACCACTGTCTTCCAAACGCGCCTGCAAAGCAGCCCAGCTTCTTTCGCCTCTGCAGGCCCTGGCCTCGAAGCACAGCCCAGGCCCATCCCTGGCTCATCGAAGTTTCCTTTTCTTCTGCCCCGGCAGGCTCTTCAAAGGGCGAAGCCTGAGGTAAAACAGACCAAAGTAAAACAGTAGAAATTCTCCACTGATAAAAACCATTCCAGTCCACTCAGAGATTGAAAGAAAGAAAGAAAGAACGAAAGAAAGAGAGAAAGAAAGACGTCAGAGAGAAAGGAAAGTGGTTCCAATCAATTTGGACTTAAGGCAACAAAATTTGCATTTAAAATAACCAATCTGTTCCCATTTTTGCGGAATCAAGCAGGGTCATCACGTAGATGTGTTTTAGGTCATCGGGACCCTGGGAGCATTTTCTCATATTGAAAAGTCCTCAGGGGTCCTACCATAAAGTATCCGGATTCACAGCATCTCACTCGCAAAGCTTTTTATACTCTGAAAACTGAAAGCTGTTTTGAAAGTTTGGTGCACTCTCCCCTGGCAGCTAAGCTGACTTGAAGTGACTTACAGATATCTGTATTCTATTTATTTATATCACTTAGCGTGTGACCATCACAGTTCATGGCAGAAGCCTGGGTGTGGTGACGATAGGGTGGGGTCACAAACCCTGCTCAGGGGATTGAATGGCAGGTGCACCACACTGTCCTACTACTAAAAATTTCTCAGTCCTGAAATACACCAGGTCTCGGAGTTGTGGACCTATCTGACTAACCCCATTAGATATTTAGCTCATTTTCACCTTTTTACTCTATAAAAGGTAAGGGCAGGAACTGTGCCACAGTGTGAAGCTTTGCACCCATGTTCACTTCTTTAACACAAATTCCTGGATAGTCCTTGAAACCAAAGAAAACTCAGCAACAGGAAGGCTCTCGGTGCACATTTTCCTCTTGTTTCCGTGAGGTCACACCCAGCCCTCAGCCAGCACCGAGTAACACTAGCTGGATTAGTTTCACAAAGGACCCTTTTACTTCATCGTGCTTTTAACTCATGTGATTACTGAAGATATTAGATGCACTTTTCAAAGAAATCGATGAGGGTTTCTAGTTCTTCTAAGAACTGTCGACTCATGACGTTTGTCCGATGCCTACAGAAGCCAGGAGAACCTCACAGAGACTGAGGGGAGCAGGACGGACACCAAGCCTGCGCCCAGGCACCCACCTGGGTCCTACAAGCTGAGGTGGGAAAGGGTTTGCTTTTTAAATTTTTCTTTTTATTTTAAAGAGAATAAAGCCAAACAAAATAAAACAGAATAAATCCAATCCAAACAAAATAATGAACATGATACAGGACTTCAAAACAAGATAATAGGAAATCAATAATGGTTACCATAATATCTTGCTATCTTCAAAATAATTGCCCATACCATCAGACATAATAAAATCAAACAAAATAAAACAGAATAAGACCAAATAAAACAAAGCAATGAGAATGATATAGGACTTCAAAACAAGATAACAGGAAATTAACAATGGCTACCATAATGCCTCCTGTTATCTTCAAAACATTGCCCACACCATCAGACACAGGCATGTAAAATCACACCTGTAATTTCTGAAAATATAATAACTGAAGTAAAGAAGCAATTTAATTCTCGTATCGTCTGGGAATGTGCTTTCTTCAGACAGAGACGCCTTCAGCGTTCGCACTTGCCAAGCCCCGTGCCGTAAAACGGACAAAGTGCCTCTTCCAAATTGTCTGCCTCCAGGGGGCGCCCTTTCTCATCTGCACAAGGGGCCCGGCGGAGACCCGAACTGGATCTTTGCTTTTTTAATTAATCTAAGTTCTTTATATAGTAAAGCCATTCAGTTTTTGCATATTATACTGTGGTAACTCTGTTTTCCTGTCTTATTGCTTTGTAGTGATTCTATTCATAAATTATCTAAATATGTTCTATGTTGCTTTTCCTTAAGAAACCTTCATTCAGTTTTAAGTAGCTTTCTTTTTCTTCCTTTTGCTTCTAAATATACTTTGAGTGGTAAGATATGGAGAGAAATCCGCTCCTAAAACAGTTGTTATTATGTAGTTAATAGCTACCTCTGTTTCCAGCTTTTAAGTTCCATAAGGGCACAGCCTCTATTGATTGTAATAGAAACAGATTCTGGCTAACTTAAGCGTAAATGAAATTTATTGAAGGATTTCGGGTACATTCACAGAATCAACGGCAAGACTAGGAACCAGGTATGGAAACTAAAGGGAACAAGGCAGCTAAAGGAACATGGCCAAGGCCAAGCTGTCGGGCAGTCTATCAGGGATCCTCACTGGCTGACATTTGGCACTTGTGGGACAGCTGTGCTCCTGGCAAAACCCATGCTGCTGTGAGCAATTTCTCTGGCCAGGCCGGGTCACACACCTGGGTCCCACCTGCCGGGGAGGAGGACCAGCTGGCCTCCCACCGAGTCTCACGTGACAGGAGTGCTTCCCACTGGGGAAGGCGATGGAGATGCCATGCAAGAAAAAAGTGGTCATCGTATGTTCCCCAAACTGGTGTGGTATCTGCATGAAATTGGACAAGATCATTGGAGGGTGCACAAACGATGACCACTCTGCATCTCTGAGGAGCTGGGAGGTGGACTGAACACCGAAGTCACTGGGGCTGCTTCTCTCTAGCCAGAACCAGCCCAGGTCACATTGGCCACAGGGTCAAGCTCACCTCAGTCCCACTGAAGTGACATTAGAAGACAAGAGCTCCATGAGCTCAAGTAAGTGGACATCCTCAGACCCATTTCATCATGCAGACGTGCGGGTCAGTGAGCGGAACTGCCACGTGCAGGGTCACGTGGTGGAACGTGGGACCTGGCTCGGAACCTCTTCCCCCCTTCTGCACCACATTGCCTCGGAAGCATATGATAACGTGCTGCACAGCACACCTCGGGGTGGCCAGAGCTCCTCCTGCAGTCGGGCCAGACAGCAAGGGAGTTAAGATGCTGGGATGCCTCAGGAGACTCAGCCACACCTGCTGAAACAGCCGAGGACAAAGCCTTCTAACAGGTTCCACTTCCCTTGTCAAGTTTACTTCCCTACCAAGAAGCCAGGAAGCTGAACTGCTGATCAGGGTATTCAAACCTCACTCTGCATGGCGTCCCTTCTCCCTCCTTCCCCAACTTGCTGGGGCCCATTGTACACCACACCCCTGAAAATTTCCACTGCAGTGGAGGGTAATGGCCTGCTGGGGGCCAGGGGACATAGTTCTCCCGTTTTCAGTTCATTCCCTAGCAGCGAGTAGGCCTAACTCCATAACCTACCCCCCCACACATAATCTTTTCCTGGAGCTCACCATCAAAGGCAACAGTGAGGTCTCTGATGGTACTTAGCCATGGCTGAGGATGGTTCCCGGAAGGAAACTGCGGCTGGGGCAGGTCCTCCAGGATGTGCTGGGCTGAAAAGAAATCTGCTCAGCCCCACGTGGTCCGTGGAGGGGTTGCACCTAGGTCCCTGAGAATGAGCGTCCCTCCTACATCATCGCTTTGTGCCCTGGAATGTCACTCTGAGGTAGGCGGCAGAACAAGGACAAGTAAACAGAAAGCTGCAGGACAAGAATCAAGAAACCAGGCAGAACATGAAGGACTATGGCAGAGTGTCACAGCACTTAGAGATGAAAGTCACCCGGTCCACCGAAGGGCCCAAGAAGACAAAACTCAGAACTGTGTGACCCTGGCCTCGCTCAACCTCACTTACACTGCCATCCTGACCCTTCAGCGAACTTTGGACCCCATGACATTGCCACTGAAAACTCCCCTTCCAAATGGGTGGGCTGTCAGGGACCCTTGGGGGCCATAACTCCGTCAGTCCCCAGCTATAGACCCTCCCGGAATCCCAGGAGCGGCCCCCGTTGGGACCGTAAGCTCCCCTCACTGGCCCACTGCCACCCAGCGGGGCGGCTCTTTGCTTCCTTCGCCTGCTGTTGCTCCTTTTTAATACATCTTACTCCTGCTGCTCCTCCTGAGTGTCCCACTCAGTTCTTTGTCGAGGACACAAAGAATCTGTAAACAACTCCTATAGATCCCTCACCTAATGACAGACTGTGCCTTGCGTGTGGCAGGCTGTGATAGGCAGCAGAGTCTCTGAGGAGGGCAGCCCTGGATTTGAACTCTAACTGTATCCATTATCAGCCATGGACCTCTTATTTAGTGCTTTGTTTCTTGTCAGTAAAGCAGGAATGACACTACGTCCCTCACACCTGTGGGGCTGAGGGAGCTGTGTGAGTGTAGCACGCTCCCTAAGCGCGCGGACCCAGGGCCGTCCTCCGCCTCAGAGAGAACAGTTCTCTCGCCTCTGAAAGATACCCACATCCCAGCCCAGAACCTGTGGACGTGTCACCAGACGTGGCAAGGGGACTCTGCAGCTGTGATTAAGCTGGAGACTTCGAGACCCGGTAACAAAAATTACAGGCAGAGTCTCTTACCCAATACAGTTGGGAGCAGAACAGAATTTCAGATTTTTTATTGGGGGGGGAATACTTGTATATACATAGCGAGGTATCCTGGAGATGAGAGACTGGTCTACACATGACATTCATTTATGTTGTGCACACGCCCTATACGCACAGCCTGGAGGCAGTTTCACAGATGTGTTCGGTGCTTCTGCATTTTGACCGTGACATGTCACATGAAGTTCGGTGTGGAATTTTCCATTTGTGATGCCTGGTCAACACTCAGAAAGTTTCAAATTTTGGAGCATTTGGGATTTCAGATTTTCAAGACAGTGCTCCTCAATTTGTAGTTTAAAAAGAAAGACAAGAAGATCAGTGTGCTGTGAGGCAGGGCGGGCACTGTGGGTGTCGGGCACTGTGGGTGTCCACGCTCTGCCTCCCTGGAGCAGGTGGCTCACAGGGCCGCCCCCGCTGCTCCCGCAGCAGACGTCTGGGATACAGATGCCCCCGTGAAAACTGGTGCGGACATTCTGTTCACATTTCAGGGGAAGAGTCCAGCCAGTGCTAGCAACTGATCCTCAGGTTCTTAGCGAACCTGTTGTAATTCAACCAAGAGTGATCATTCCCTCAGCGCAGTCAATCCTTTTAGATCTTCTGTCTGATCTTTAAAGCATAGCCTGACAGCTAAAACCATGCCTGTTTTACAAGTGGGAAAACCACAGCCGGGGAACTTCAAAGCTCATCCATGTTACGTTTAGCCAAAGTACCTCTCATGTAAGTGGTGCTCAAAAGCTAAAGAACAGACACAATTTAAGAACAGAAATAATCCAAAAGTAAGGAGGAGACTTCCCAGGGAGGCGGTGGAAGAAAGAGCTACCTAGAGCCAGGTTTCGGTTCTCTAGGCAGCTCAGTCATTCTCTGCCTGACTTGGGCAAACCCCTTCATCTGTACAATGGGCACACAGGAGTACATGACCTCCTTTCTACTTCGAAAGATAAAAAGAAAGCTATGCAAGTGGGGTTCCGGGACGGGGGATTTAAAAAGCAAGAGTGGAGAAAGTCCTGGTAACTTACACAAGGAAAGCTGCCGGGTCTTCTGCCGGTGCCAGAGACAAGCTGGGACCTGCTCCTCACACTCCTCCCAGGGCAGAGACCAAGAAGGGCGGAGCGGAGCAGGGGGAGCAGGGAGGGAGGAAGACCCTGGAGGGGGCGGGGAGGGGGAGTTTCCACGGCAGCACGGGCAAGCTGAGTTTCAAAGGGCATGAGGGGCTTGGAGGAAATAAGAAAGGTGTTTCTGCCAGCCAGCGCTGGACAGCCCCCTGGGCTAGGGGTCAAGGCCAGCCTTGTGAACCCTGGCTTTGGCTTGTGGAGGACATGTGCTCATGGGTTTAGTCCGAATCTTCAGACCTGTGTTCTGACGTGTGGGGTGGAAACAATTCAGAACACAGCAAGTCTTCAGTGCGGTGAACCCTCAGGAACGGCCCAGATTGCTCACATCTCCATTACCTCATTTCGTCTCCACAACAGTGAGAGGGATTGTAGTTTCATGCCACAGATGAGGAAAAAGAGGAGTCATGTGACTTCCGAGCCAACGAAGCAAGATTTGAACTCAGGTCTTATCAACACCCCACTCTTTCCAGCAGGCCGGCGTCCTGGAGATCATATACATGAAGTGCTCCTCTGACCCAGACTGCCAGAAAGGGCAGGGAGTTACAGCCTGACTGCAGTCACCGGTGCGCAAAGTTAAATTCGGAGGAGAAACAGCTTGGGAAACAAATTCTCAAGCTGCTCTCCCCGCCGGTGAGCAGCCCGCTAGGGATAACCAAGTGCGTGGCCGCCCGGCGCTGGAAGTCGGTCCTGGCTCCTCCCACAGCCCCACGCTCTGCAGCCCGAAGGCCGTTTCCAAATAATCTCAGAAGAGCAGCATTTTCAGCAGGCTGGGTATGAAACGATCACTTCTGAAAGTGTTAGAATTGGGGGGGGGGACAGAGTTGGGGAATTAGACAGAGGAGACCAAAATGGTGTAACTACAGGGTTTTCACAAATTCCATCTTCTCGTGTGTGCCTGTCCCATATTTTATTAAATTCATGTTTAAAAAAAATCACAGCAGCATTATCAAAGTCCACATATGTACAAACATTTTACAAAAGAAAACATTACTATTATCAGCCATAATCAGGGTGAGCCGAGCAGGAGACTGCCGGGCGGTGAGGCCTCGAGAACACCTAAAATACATTCAGGCAGGGAGGCAGGGTTCTTTCCGGGGGACGAGATACACGGGGGGAAACATAAACGACGGTAGCTGGGCCTCCTACACTGGCTCCCCCGTAACGAGCTCCTCCCTTCCCGGGGAAGGCCCTGATTCAGGGGAGCTCATCAAATCACTTAACCTAAAGCGGCACCAGCGCCCTTTCCACTTCGGCCTTGAAGATTGAGTCCCGTCACATGGCGAGCACGCAGGGTTGTTGGAAACCTACTTCTTACAGCAGACCCTGCGCCATCCTTCCCTAACTCAGTCCTGTTTCCTGACTTTGAACCCAAAGAGAAGAACTTTTTGAAGTGCGTCCCTCAAGATCCAAGTCAGAAAGCGGCGTCGCTGAGACCGGATCCATCAAGCCCGCTGAGCGGGGAGCTGGAGAGGAGGCGGGGGCTTGGGAAGAGAAACGCCTCCTTCGGGCCAAGAAGGAAGCAGGTGCTCTCTGCGGTCTGGGACGCTGTGCGTCTGGCTCCGCAGCCGTCCGTGCCCCACTGGGTACCTACAAGCTCGGCTCACTTCTCAACTCCCCCAACTCCTTGACCTCCACCTTCTTGTACTTCCCCGACCTCTTCCAGTTTGTGATCACCAGGACTATCACGCCGGCGACCAGGGCCACCGAAACCACCGCGATGACGGCGATGATGCCGGCCGTGAGGCGCCGCATGGTGAACTCTGGGGGCTCCTCGTCCAGGTAGTAGATAAGCGTGTGCTCTACGGGAAGGGGCCCCCCGCGCACCGGAACGCCCGTGCCGCGGTGGCCCGGGAACAGCGACTCGCCCTTGACGTCGCGCTCGAAGTAGTAGGCGGCGTCGCCGATGTCCACGTCGCTGGGCGCTTTCTGCGACGCGTTCTGGCGCAGCTCGATCTGGATGGTGGGCGCTTCGTAGCGCACGGCGTGCAAGAAGTCGGCGCGCAGGCCGTAGCGCTGGCGGAACAGCTGCCGCAGCTCGGCGTCCAGGAAGGAGCCGTTGAGCTCGGCGGCCGGGCCGTGGCGCAGGTGGATGAGGATGCGGTGCGTGCGCACCACGCCGGCGCAGTGCAGCCCGCGGTCGCCCTTGTCGGTGCGGCGCACGCCCGCCGAGTTCACGCACCAGCACACCGACGTCCCGTTGCACTGGCGCGCCTTGAAGCGGCCCTCGCCGTCGCACTCCGGGTCGTACAAGCCGTCGTTGTCCACGATCGCCAGCGGCCCGGGCGCCACCAGCGAGCGGCCCCGCGAGGGAGTGCGCGCGCGCGCCTGCAGCAGGAGGCACTTGGCGGTGAGCTTGGAGCAGTCGAGCAGCACGTTCGAGCCCAGCGCGCGGCACCGGCAGCTGCCGCCCGGGCCGTCGGGACCGCAGACGCTCATCTTGTTGGTGGCGCACGTGCAGTTGTGCTGCGCGCCCGCCGCACGGGTCGCCGCGGACAGCGCCAGGAGCGCCAGGAGCGCCGTGAGACCCGGAGGCCTGGCCATGCTGCGGCGGCTGGGGCTCTGGCGCCGGCCGCGCCGCGCGCTCTTAAGCCCTCGACCCGACCGGGGAATTTGGGTGCCACCCCCACGCCCAGTCCCACGGAGGGCGCAGCCTGCCCTGCGCCGCCCGCGATAGGATCGGGGCGGGACGCTGCCCCGCCTCCTCCGACCGAGAGGCGAGAGGGACACCGATACTGCCGCCCGGCCCGGCGGCGACGCCCCGCCCACCGCCTCCCTGCTCTCTTCCCCCTCGCTGCCCTTCGCGGCCCCGCCTCCTCCAGGGCCCCCCTAACACAGCTGTTCCCGAGCCTGCATCCTCTCGGCCCCGCCCGTCCCGCGGCCGGCTGGCCCTCGGCCGCATGGCACGGGTCTTGCAGACGCAGCGAACCTGAGCTCGCCCGGAGTCCGGAGGGGATCGCAGCCCTCTGCCTGGCTGTTAGGGGACGCTGAGGAAAAGTTAGGGAGCAGTTCCGTCAGGGAGCGCAGCACGGGGACACCCCGAATGTCTTGGCGTTCAGTGTATGAACAGCTGTGTTAAACATTTCTTTTCCACGCATACACGCGCACAGCGTTTAGGTCTGCTGAGCAGAGAAACGAAAACACAAAACGAAGCCGGGCGTGGTGGCGCACGCCTTTAATCCCAGCACTCGGGAGGCTGAGGTAGGAGGAGCATTGTGAGTTCGAGGCCGGCTTGGGCTAAAACGCGAGTGCAAGGCCGGCTTGAACTACATAGAGCGACCCTGCCTCAAAAAGCCAGTGCCGGAAGTTTGGCTCAGTGGGTGCCACCAAAAAACAAACAAACAAAAAAAAACCAAAAAAACGAAAGAGCTAGCAAGACGGTGCAGTGTGATTCTAAGAGAGGAAAGGACTGCTTTGCCTTCGCTGCACCCATGTGAGTAGCACAGGAACGAATGGGTCGGTGAGAAGTTGCTGGTCTGCCGCTGTGCAGCCCCTTTAATAGGACGGAGGGGTTGCGATCTCTTTTTGAATCACTGAGAAAGTTCAGAGTTCCAAAGCCGTAGTAAAATTAACAATAGTTAGCAAGCTGTAATTATTCCCAGGGCCTCTGCCAAAGCAGTTTTCTAACTCAGCTTATGACGTGCACCACCGGTAGTGCAAGGGTGTTGTTTGGCACCTGAAAGCTACGCGGGGCTCTGTCTCATTAATTTTCCAGCAACTCTTGAGGAAGCTACGGAGACGGACGCCTGTAATTTGGGCTCCAGAGGTAGAGGAAGCAAGGGGACAGGTCTGTGGGGGACAGTTTCTTACCCACCAGTGCAAGGAACTCCAGGAATGTCCCTGTGCTGTCTGTCCCTGTTGCCCCCGTGCAGGTCTTCCTGGAACAAATAGGCTCTGCCCCTCCTGCCCATGGCTGCCCTGCCTGGGACCAGGCTTTCTAGATCACGGGACCCTTCCGGCTCCCTGTGTGTGTGGGTGTGCGTTCCTGGCTCTCAGGGTGGAATTCATACTTGTTAAAGTAACACAGGATTGTTATTACACAACCTTAGAAGCAAGCTACTTCTTTGGGCCTCAGTTTCCTCATCCGTAAAAAGCATTTACTTACAGAACAGGTGTGAGAGTTAATGTGGACACGGGAAGACTGCGGCTCAGAAGAGTGTCTGTTCTGATGGCGTCTGCGCATAGTAAGCAAAAAACAGGTGGTGGCTGCTGTCCTTGCCATTGTGGTCATCCTGCTCCTGCTGAACTCTAGCTTTCCTTGGGTTTTCAAGGCTTTGCAAAGTCATCTGCCTGCATTCTGCCTTTCTTTACGTATTTTGTGCATAACTGTGTCTTTCTGTTCAGTTTCAGGGTCCCCTCCTGGTGAGGAGGCCCTCACTCTGTACTGCACCCGGGACTCTGCACTTCCCTGCACTGCTCTAATTCTCTGTGTCCGAGGATCAGTGCGCACTACCTTCCGTGGCTTCTGCTCCTCCTCAGTAAATGGGGTGTAACAGAGTCTGGAGTCTGTAGTTTATTCGGAGACTCCGAGCTAACTAGAAGCAGCAGTAGATCCTGAAGCTTTCTAAATTCCAAGACTCTAAAAATCATAGACTTTATTTTTATTTTTAAAATCTCTTTCCGGTCTTCTTGCTTTTCCAGGACGGACCAGGTAGCCACAGGCCTGTGTCCCTGGCGGAGCTCTGGCTGTCCTTCCGCAGGGTCCTGGGCATCAGGAGGCCCGCACTCGCGGGGCTATGCCCTGAGCTCTTTAGGCCGCACTTAGGTCCCCAGAAGATGGCTTAGAAATCCTCGGTGGGAAGGTGCACTGAACCCCAAGGTGACCTCTCCCCCCAACTCCTGCCTTCATTTCTGTTGGTCTGCCAGGCTTCCCCAAAAGGCACACAAAAGCTGGCTAATTTTCTCCTCTGTTTTTACTAATTTCCTGCCTGGTTCAAAATAAATCATGTGGTTGTTTCATTTCTTTATTTCTTTATTTACTGTTTTGAAAACATCCCATAAAGGCGGTCCGTGCCTCAGGCACCTGAGGGGCAGACGCCTAGGTGACATGTCCCGGGCTGGAGTTGCAGCTGGTGCCCTCCCAGAGTGTTCGCGCAGACCGTCCTGGCACCTCCCGCCCTCGCGCCTGTCCAGGCCACCAATCCCCACCCCTCCCGTTGCCCGCCTGCCTGGGAGCCTGGGGCAGGGTGGCCCTGAGCGCAGGGAGAAGGGATGTGGTGTGATGAGGCCAGGGGCAGCCAGGGACTCTACAGGCAAGGAGTGTGGTGTGGCTGAAAGAAAACGTGGAATCCAGGAAGCCTTAGGCCTCCCTGCCTGTGTGGTTTGGACCAAGTTCTTACCACTCTGACCCTCAGTCTCCTTCGCTGTGAAGCATGTGTAATAATGTCCACCCTTCCCTAATGTCTGTGCAGGGAGTGATTCCTCACCTCGTTGTTAAGAACTCACCACACCACACATCAACTATTCTAGTGCTCTGTTTTATAAACTCTCAGTGATTCTCCAGTTTTTCTGGTGTAAGACTAAACTCAATCCGTGAATCTAATACATAAAAAGCAAATATAAAAAGTAAAACTGTGTCATTAATTTATAAACCAGCACTTACCATCCAGAATTATTTTAGTGATTCAAGGCTAACATTCAAAATACCCAACATGTACTGGGCACGTACTAAGTAGAAAAATTTCAGTTATTACCAGGACTTTGAGGCTGTCGAATGATCACTAAAGGGTTCTCCACAAAGCCAGTGATCTTGGGGCCTGGCGAAGGTCAAGTCCCCAGAGCTGGGTGCGGTGGACGGGAGCCACGAGTTCCCACCATTTCAACTCCCAGGACGTGGGAGCACAGACGGTCTAGATGCAGGTGGAGTGTTGGCATGTTCACCGTTCCCCCATTATCTTCCAGGGTGCCTGCAACACCCCTGGGGTGCAGGCAGGGAAGATTATTACCCCTGTCTTACAGATGTGGGAACAGGCCTTAGGAGGGGAGGGAGGGACCTGCTTGCTTGTAGTCACATGCTCCTAAGTGCTGAGATCACCTCTAGAATCCAGGTCTCCTGACCGCATCTCCTGGTGCATAGAAATTAACAAAGATGTTACAAAGACTGGGCTCACGGTTTGGTCAAGGAAACAGCTTAGAAGAACCAAGTAGAGAACAAAGAGAGAGGGCAGAGCATCAAGGTTCAAGTTAAAAAAATTCAGACTGGATCCAGAAGTTAAGAGGTGGTAAAGGCCATCAGAATCACGGCAGACTTCTCAACACCAGTCTTCAAGAAGAGCTTGGGGTGAAGTATTTCAAATCCTGAAAGAAAACAACTTCCAACCCAGATCATTTGCTTTGGGTTTTCAGGACCATGTGAAGGAAAGGTGAGGTCATGAGCCACAAAAGGAGGGGTGTTAGCGGTGTCGGAAGGGTTTAAAGAGGCTAAACTCCCGTCCCACGTTCCTGGGCAAAAGTACTTACAAGTACTTTTGAAAGTTCTGGTTCCATAAAGAATGGACAGAAACCTGGCTGTGTAGGGCACAGCCGTGATTCTGCACCTGAGAATCCTAGACCTCAGGATCACTAACTATGGGTTCCTCTAAGTTGCAGTGGAGAGTCCTGCCCCCTCTATTCTGCTGCTAGGACACAGCCTGCGTTTGAGTTCTGGGCTGCGCTCACCAGCCCTGGGCCCAGGGCACGTCCTGCTTCTTGGTCTCTCTCTTTCCGAAACATGGATCATGGTTACCGTTAGAGATGTGAGGACCCAGTGGTGTGGCGCCTGCCACGCTGCCGTCGATGGCGGGAACACGCTTCACTCTTCTCTGGCCTGACCACTGTCAGCGCGAGCCTCAATGAGAGCATCTTTTGTGACGGCTGGCCATGGGGGGAGGGGGAAGCAGGTGACTCTTCAGGCAGAAAGCAGGCAGCCCACAGAGAGAAGTCAGCTGTGTCACTGTTAGATGGAGGAAAGAGCGCCCCAGAAGAAGTCAGCCTGGAGCTGGGGTTGGGGGCGGGGGCACACGGAGTGGGGTTCTCCACGTGCCTTCAGTCTCGCTTCTTTAAACATGCAGCTCAGGTACCGTGAAGCATTAGAATTCCAAAGAGCGGGGAACGAGCGCACGCTGTGTTTTGCTTTATTTATCAGTCCCTGTGCGCAGTGCCCAGGCTTGGGCTCCGTGTGAGGAGCTGGGGCCCGTGCGTAACACGTCTTCATTCCTCTCCTTCCCCTTCCCTCTCCTCCCTGCCAACCTCAGCCCTAATGCCCTTTCCTCCTGAGAAGGTCAATCTCCCTCCTTCCTATTTATCTTTCCTTGTTTGCCTATTTCTAATAAATAATTTTTACATTAAGTCAATGCCACAAAGCAAATCTTAGAAGTATTTGAGGGTTAAGTTTGTATTTTCCTTCTATGTGTCTTTTTCCATTTCCATAATTCCTGCTGTTAATATGGATTCCCATTGTTGTTCACGGTGTTGTAAGTCCCCCGGCAGCTCTACACAGTCACTGCTCCTGTCCCCTCTCACCTGAGCGGGGCGCTGAGGTTTTGGGTCCCACAGCTGGTGATCAGTTGAGCAGGGATTTGCACCCTGGTCCGGGGACAGGTGTTCCCATGACGGTGTAGCTTCTCGCTGAGAGTCCTGAAATAGGCTGAAGAGGCCGGGGACACGCGGGCTGTGGCAGGGGTCCGGGCTGCCCGGGGAATGTCGGGGACAGACGTTTGTGTCTGTGCTTGTTCATC
>RJWM01025493.1:0-29262 GCA_004363535.1 Dasyprocta punctata | reverse complement strand
TGGACACGGCCACTTGCCAGGTGCCAGCCTTGCTTTGCCGTAGCGGGACGCGCGCCGGCCGGAGCGGCCCAAGTAGGCAGATGACCTTTAGGCCGGCAGAGTTTTCTGGTGTTGCTTTTGAGAAGGCGGCGGGGGAGACGGGGTGGGAGAAGGGAGCGACCCGGGCATCTGTAGTGCGATGACTGGACCCGAGCTTGGGGAGCGGAAAGGTGCTCAGCCTGAGGGGCAGCAGAGAAGATACCGGCTTTAGCGATTTCTTGGGTCCGGACGTGTTGTGTGTGCCGCGGGGAGATGTCCTGTGTTGGCTGAGGGTGATTCCTGCCCCTTTCCCGTCTTTCTCCACCCACCGCTCTTTTTGTGGCCGTGGTTGTGTCTCCTGAGTGTATGGCGGGTCCTCATCTCCCTTCTCTCCCTGAAGTCGAATGATTTGGGAGTTGGGTGACGCTTTCCCCCCAAAGTTGTAGGGTCGGGAGCGCGGAGATGGTCTAGCGGGGAGGAGGGCAGGAAGACCGGGAGCAGCCGGCTCAGAGCGCGGTCACGGTTACCTCTATCGGAGCCGGGCGGAAAGAGCTGCGTTTAGGTCAGCGCCTAACTACAGAGCAGGAGGACCAGCTGGGGTAAAGAAGGCCCTGGGGACCAGAAGATGGGGCTTTTTGTCTCCTGGCGCCCTGGCCAAGGCCGCTGGAGGCATTCCCGGCTCAGACACTCCAAGCTCATCGCTAGAAGTGGGGTGATCCGGGTGCGATCAGCCAGACTCGGGCAGCAACTCAGCTCCTCGCATATTTTAAGCACTGAACCGTCAGGGGAGCTGTCCAAGCCGCCCAGGAGTGGCGGCGAGGCAGAGCCAGCAACGCCAAGGATAGCTTTATTAATATTCCGGTCTTGGTCATCTCTGCTGGCTTGTGGTCTCTCTTCTCCTCTTCCCTTCCCTTCTCATTTCCCTCCCATATGTTTCACACAGGTGGTGAAGATTATTCAATGCCTTAAAGCTCCTTTCCGGTTTATGAGTGAAGGTTCCACATTTTATAAACATTTGTTTTCTTAAGCCATTCTTTTTTGCTCCAGATCTTTAAATACGCATAAAAATATTTTATTGTAATGTCCTTTTCTCTTACATGCTTCCTCCACCCCCTTTCTTCCACCCACATCACAAAGTAAAAACAGGTGAGCAGATGTATAAAAATGATTTTAGAAGAGGAGCAGGGCTGTGACATCCTCTTGCAGGCTGACAGCCCTTAAATTTCATTAACAAGCCAGGGAGCCTCTCTACTGCTCTTGGAATGATGCTACCAGTAAGAATGATTAGTCAGGTGAGAGTCCCCACGTGAAATCTCTGCTCACTAACCTGTGACACCAGCTGGTTACTCGGGGTGCTGCAAACAGTTCTGTGATGGGGGAGCTGGGGAGGCAGCCACACCGCAGAGCACACACAGGCTGAAAATGTCCATGTAAATAATGGACGAATTGTCTATGCAGAGCAAATCTGTCTGTCAGGACTAATCTGATACTTAGAATTCACATGGAGTGGGAGATTCAAGCTTGAATCCATTGTTCTCCTTAGTATGCATGTTTTTTATGGCCACTTTAAACACTCAGGGAGTGGCCATTTGCACTCCTCTTGTTTTAATTGAATATTTTAAAGTGACTTTCTGAGCATTCCTTTGATTTTTAAAATGTCAGTAGTATGCATTTTATACATATGTTCAAAGAAATTGATTTTGGGAAGGGAAAGATAGACTAAAATATACTTGGCAGTATCCCTGTGAGGGCTTTCAAAAGCTCCTGGGAAATACCCTTCTCTAACATACCCTTTGTCCACAGATGGACATAGGAAATGATGACCATATATTGTTGATGTTGTTGTGAATGCTTAAACTACTTTCTGTAAATGCAGTGAGGTTGTATTAATGGTATACCATTGTGGCTTCATTCTGTGGTTGCCACAGAACTTCCATGCAATACTAGATATAAGACATTCATAAATATATGACTAGTTGTGCTGGCTTTTATGATAGTTCAAGAAAACAGATTCACAAATTTATTTTAAAATATTCTTTTATGAAATTCTAGCTAGTGGTGAAACAGTGGTCATGTTCTACTAAATCACTATGTATTGATTCTGAATATTCTAAACTTTTGAGTATTGCCAAAGAGGGTGTTTTGTTTTTCATGATAGAGATTTTTATGAACCCCAAGTTGCCTCGACCTGAGAGCATCTAACACCTATTTCTGTTTAGCACAGTGAAAGAGCACAGTCTTTCCTCTGGATGAAGATGGTTATGAACCATGTAATCTGACTAGCATTACAGCCCAATGAGTGGGGGAGGGGGTTCACCTCCCTGTTCCATTTTGTCTGTTGTCCTCTGTAATAGGATGCCCTGACCAGAGGCATCCCCTACCCAGGGAACAGCTGGGATTATGTCCTCTTCTTAATATTCAAAGTTGTTCAGTTCTTTCATAATCATCTTAGTAATCTTTCTTTTAAACATTCTTTGATCAAACTAATGTTTACAAGTTATTATATTGACTTTGTAACACTCCCCAGGTATAAAATGTCTAAAAATAAATGTTTTGAGATGGGTAGATACAGTAATTTCCACTTCACATGATCAATAACTCATTTCACATTAAGTGATCCAAAATTTCAAGTGACTACTTGTGATTTATTATCATTTGAAAATAATCACTTCAGTGTTCACCACTTAGGACATACTGATCTTCAGGTTTATAAACTAACATTTATCAAATATGTTTTTGTCTTTGAAAGCAACTTTCTGAGGTACCTCTTGTTCTTCTCATTTTAGAGATGAGACTCCAGAGGATTAAACAATTCAAAGGACTTCACCAAACATGTCCTCAGAACTGTTAGAGGTAGTGGAGATGAGATGGAGTTAGGAGCTCATTTAAGTCTGACGTCCCACCTCCTAACTTCTACACAATCAAAGTGAAGCTATTATGGGAGTGCAGAATAATCACAAGTTGTTTTTGTGCGTGTATGCACCGCCTACATTTGCCTTAAATGTAAAATGGGTAAATAATTCATTTAAAGCTTCAACTATAAAATACTTACTGAATTTTTAAAGTTAACTTCTTATGTCCTTTATGGATCTAAATAATAGAAAAGGAATCAGATATATTTTAAATCTTTACATCACTTATCCCTGGCACTGATGAGATTCTCAAGGTTAAATGTGTTTTTGTTTTGTTTTTTTTAATTTAGTTAGTAAGGCAAGTTCAAAAATTTGCTTGCATTTCCACTAGGTGGCAACCTTCTGCTAAATCCAATGGGGAAAATTACTGCCTAAAATATTGAAATGTCATATCAACTTCAAAAACAAAAAAAGCACACACACACACACGCACAACTAACATAAAACAACAACACTTTATGCATTATAGCCAAGAAGAATTTTAAAGACAACTCTGTGTCTGAAAAGATAATATTAGTTATGCACTTTATTTTAAAAAAGTGCATCTGGGTAGAAAAAAACAATCTGTCACAATTTAGCATGTGGCAGGTTCTTGATGAAATAACTCCTGGTCAAAATGGTGATACAATATGTAATGTGTCAATGCCTTCTGCAGTATGTGCTCCACCTTCCCACAAGGAATGTAAACATGTACTACACACAGGTCCTAATAAACTAGCATAATAAAAATGCCTTCTGCAAAACATCCATTGTACTTTTGACCCACAGGCAACACTAATCTGAAATATTTTATTCACAACTGATATTGAATGTTTTTATTTTTAATTTCAGCTATGGTCTAGAACCAGATTCAAATTTTCAAATGCATGCTTATGAAAGTCTCACTCAAAAAAGCTCTTCTTTTATTTCTTACTTGATAATCTGTAAACTTGCCATAATTCAGTCAGTAAACTATACTTTTTAACAAAGAACCTTGAAAATCACTTTTATAAATCACACTGCCAAGCTTATTTGAGGGTTGGAGATAGAGCTCAGTGACATAGCACCTGCCTGGCAAGTTCGAGGTCTTGAGTTTGATTCCCTCTACTCCCCCCAAAAGTTATTTGATAGGTATATTACTTTTCTTTCATTCAATCATTGTTTAAAATACAGTATCTAGTTGGAAAATGGTTTCTATACAACTTCGAAAGAAACTATAATTTGGGTTTAATAAAGATATTATATACTTCTTTGTAATTTGGGAAAGTATGCATTTTTTACTCTAATTTTTTAATACATATAAGTATATAATATATGATATAAATATAATGCGTAGAAGATATTGTATCTGTTAAGAACATACCAAAAAGTATTCTGTGCTGAGGAACATCTTATATATGTATATATGTATAATATATACATACATATGTATACAAATATATTTGGTTAACTCAGGAAGTGAGCAGATTGCATGTTTAAAAAGATTAACTTATGTGAAAAAAATATAGGGAATCACATTATTGTTAATGTTGCATTATCTTGTGAAACACATTACACTGAAAACAAAATATTTAAACTAAATTTCACCCAGTCTGAAACATTGTTATTTTGAAATTTCAGTTTCTTGCATCATGTGTGATTATTGAAAGTTTTAAGCTTCCGACATGCAGGCGTATTTAATGTATTTAGGTTTCTCATCGTGTCACATACAGAGAGCTAGGACTTCGTGAGGAAGCCTGGGCTTTCATGCCTTCACCCACATGCTTGTCAGCCTTTGCTTCTCCTGACAAATACCTGAGGTCATCTGCCTACAGAAGGAAGGTTCACTCTGGCCCGTGGTCTCAAAGGATTTTAGTCCTTTGTCAGCTTGCTCCATTGCTTTTAGGCCTCTGGCAGGCAGAATATCAGAGCAAAAGGATGTGCTGGTGGAGAGAGGTGCTTACTCTGTGGCAGGCGGGAACCTGAGTGAGGGGGAACCCCAGAAATAAAAGGCCAGGACAGGACATAGTCCCCAAGGTCAGCGCCCCATAGCCCATTCCCTTCAACAAGGCCCTAACTTCTAAATTTCTATCTAATTATGAATCCACCAGTGGATGAACTCACTGCTGAAGTTAGAACCCTCGTAACCTAATCACCATCTAGAAACCCATCTGCTCTGATCACTGATGCTTTAGGGGCCAAACCCCCAACACATGAGCTTGGGGGATGTACCCAAACCAGACCATAACAATCCACAAATATTTATTTGCCGTTGACTATGGATTATGATGTGAAAAAGATAAATTCAAGTTCATAGATGGCACATCTGAACCAATACTCTGTATTTTCTGAGCAGGATAATTCACTTTCTCCATTTCATCTGTGAACGGAGGCAGCTATAAGGTCTTTACCTACCTAGTGTTAGAATTGAGTATTACATTAAAGGGTTTGAATGTTTGTTTCATACTAATTTCTCGCATTAAATATGTAGTCTAGGAACAAAAGCCTAGAAAAAAATTAAAGAAAAGATCAATTAAGCTACCTATAGCCACCTATTATTTTGTTACAGACCGTCATATTTTTCAGTAGATGTATTTGTACAGTTACTCTTGAGTGTGTGCATCCATGTAAATATTGTATTCATAGCTTTGGACATCAGGACTAATTTGGCAGACATTCAGATTTGAAGACAGTCTTGTCACATCTCAGCATCCATTTGATCCAGGTTTCTTTACTCTCCTATTCTGTAACAGGTCACACAGAAAGAAAATACTAATTCTCACTAATAAACTGCTGACTATGTTGCATACTGTTTCCAAAGTGATTTATTTCATAAGGTCGTTAGCATGAGAAAGACAATATGTTAAGAAAAGGGAAATGTGATTTATAGAAATATGCCAGGGGTGAGGTTTTAATTCAGTGTAACTGTTAAATACACTGCAGCAGAAATCCTGCTCTCATTTGTAGTGGAAACGTCAGACTGTGTAAAATGCAAGACAGTTCCATAGATTTTTCTGTTTATGCCTATAGAACATTTGAGCAAAGCATTATTTCCTCGATTTTCTATGAAAATTAGCTTCTTATAGTTTCATACTTTCAAAAGTGACTTCATGTGTCCTAATCAGGTTTGTGTACTACTGAAACATTATCCTGAGAACACATGCTAGGACGTACATCAGTCAAGAAAGCTGGGATAATTTTCCATCAGAAAACCTGCATGAGGTCAGGTCACAGAAATGATGGAGGAAATATAAACTTGGTCCCAATGAGTGATCCCATGTAAATTTAGAAATGTTTCTGCCCTAGTGTGTGCTGCCTCACTGTGAGAAGTCATGCAGTTTCATATTAATGAGTCTCAGCATGCTGTTATTCCAAAGTTTTTACTGACCTGATTCATACCAATTTTTGTGTCAATAATCAAGCTCTCTGCTTTTTCCTTACAAGATGACACTTGTTTTTTTTTTTTAAGTCTACTAAGCTAAATACTTGCCTTCTGTCTACTTGCCTGATATTCTTAGCATCTATTGCATATGAATTTAAGAAGTGCTTACTATGTTCAGCATGCCAGAGAGACTGGCAAGCAAGTTCAGTGAAAAGCAGAGAACAATTAAGAGAAAACTCTTCTGTTGAGTATTCATTTTTGTTCACTTATCTTGAATTCCCAGAATTTCAGAATACCTATATTCCATGGTAAAGACAATGCCAACTGCCGCACTATGTATAGAAACTTGATTTTTTTCAAAATAAATAAATGTTTTATATTGAATGGTTTTGTTCAGAAATTAATACTCACAGTGCTTCTTCTTATGCTTTCTAAACGATAATTTATTTTTTCTTTTTATGATGCTACAGTTTATTAAAAACTGAAAATTCTATTTTAACTTTCAGGTGATATGCCTAGTCAATTAATCAAAAAAGCTTTTGTTTAGTATATAGTATATAGTATATAGTATATAGTATAGTTTTTTATAGTATGGTTTTTATATACTATACTTTTTTTGAAATTGCCAAATTATTTGCAAGTATAATTACTTGGGATGGGGGAGGCAACCTGATGTAAGGTTGAGAACACAGTAAAGCAGAGTTCAGGTTGAATCCTTCTCTTATCATTTACTGTAAAACTCATAATGCCTTCGAACCCATTGCTGCATCTTGCAAAGGAAGAGGATGGTGAGAATTTTGCAAGCGTTAAACACAGTACTTGTGGCTGGGATTGCGCAGCATCTGGCCTAACGGAGTAACTGAATAAGTATCTTCAGGGTTGATTCTATTGCGCTTCTAGACCATTTGAAAACTTTACTTCATTTTTTAAAGAATAGTGCTGCATGTATGTTAATGAAAATGTGAATTGATATGCACGTATACGTCTTTATCAAATATGCACACAGACACAAATGTATATGTAAATATACGTTTATGTATGTGTTTATATATGTATTATCGATGTGTATATAGTTAAAATCTACATACACTCAGTATTGTTCAATTTGATTATTTCAGGGCATTGAGTAAAAATCAGTTTGTGAAAATCTGACTGATTTCTGCCATTTTTAGGTGATGACTTGTCTTTTTTCCCAAAGGAATTAAGATCTTCTGTGAAGTATTCCTGATTTAATACTGTTTTTCAGAAGTTTGGCTCCCAGAAATGACTGATTTAGAAGTATTTAGGATGCAGGAAGTGATGATTTCTTTGTGTTGAAATTTAAGAAAATTTAGTTGAATGCATAATCAAAACTGACTTTACATTTGAAAATGTTCTCCAGACAAGGTGTATATCATCTGACATAATATTATTGTAATTTATCATAGGGATCAATTTTCTTGATCTGGGGAAAAAAACAACCCATGTATCAGATTGCACATTAGAAAATGAAGATAAGCGAGGCGAAAAGCTATCTTTATTATTTTTATTCTTACCTGTTTTTTTGAGAACTTAGTAAAGATTCATTGTCTTGTCATCTGAGGGTTGCTGCTCTAAAAACAGCAATGCCAGGAAGCTGAACTACATAATTACGAATTTGAATGGCAGACTCTTTTGTAACTTGTTTTCAAAGAATGGACCAGAGAGACCACTTGAAGTTGCATTAATAATGTTTGTCCGGGAGAAGTAGGCCTGTTGTGTTAGTGGAACATTAGTTTACTTTCAGCTAGTGGAGCTAGTGGAGCTAAGTAAAAACTGATATTTAAACTTCTGTTAATTACATCTCACCTCTACACACTACTAAAACATAATATAACATAGTGGATGCAAATATGGCCATTTTTTCATTTCACATCCATGGCCATTTTTTCTTTTCACATTTCAAGCTAGTATTAAAAATCTTTTTTAGAAATCAAGCTTTCATTTAATGTTTCATAAATTTGCCTACTGATTTTCTCTCTTTGACACAATTGAAGAAAAGCAACTGAGGTGACATTCGAACTGAGATTAAAAAAATGTAATTTTTTGAGAAAAAAAAGATCTGAAATTCACAAGAGCTCCAATTTAGAAATAAATAATGTGTTTTAATAGGTTAGTGTCAGACTTAAATTTCTAGGATCTGTGAATTTATGAAATGATTTTCTATATGCCCCATTAACTCTCAGCAACATTAAAAGTAAAAGACTATGCATATCAATTGTTTTCTTTATCATTTACTATAAAACATTTGCTTTAAAGAAATAACTTATATTTGAAGCATTGTCTTAGTTACTCTCCTGTTGCTGCAACAAGATGCCCAGCCCACAAGTTAAAAGAGGAAAGATTTATTTTTGTTCATGTATTGAAGAGGTTTCAGTCCATAGTTGGCTGGCTTCAAGTTAGGGTGATATGGTAGAGGGGCATCGCAGAAGAGAAACAGTCCATGGTAGGTAAGTGGCAAAAAGCAGCAGTCCTTCCAGAGATTTATTTTTTCCATTCAGGCTGCAAACCTGTTGGTTGGTGCCATCCACACCCAGAACTATGCTAATCAAGTCAGTGGACTAATTTAGTTATCATATACCCTTCATTCATAATCACACATCCTAGACCTAGTCATTTCCAAACACTCCACCTATGATTGCATGAGCCTTTGTTGGTATGTCTATATACAAGTCATAATGAGCACCCAGAATCTTCATTAAGTTTCTTTCCTCTGTTTCTAGGAAATGTGTGTATTCTACTTCTTGGCTGTTGGATAGGCAGGGATAGGGAGATGTGATTCTGACCTGGAGTTGAAATAGAAGTAATTCACTTTGCTTCATATCTATGGAGGTTGCTTGTAATTGCTCTGACATGAATCTCTTTCAACTTTAGAGCCACTGTGGCATTAGAAGTGGTTTCTTCTGCATCCCCTACTCCTGATACATTTCTGTTTGTTTTCAGAGTGAGGCTGTTTCTGAATGGCACTTCTGGTTCCTTTGTCTCCAGTTGCATTTGTGTCACTTCCAACACCAAATCCAATTCCTTTCATTTCTACGTGTTTTTAGAAATCATTCTCTTCCCAAAATTTGATTTTCTGACATGGGGAATGAATATATTGACTTCATGTCCAGTCTTGCCTTTCTAAATTCCCCCTTTCCGATAGCAAATCAATTATTAATGATAATGCGTTGAGAAATAATCTGTTTCTGGAATTTAACAATGTTTTCCTAAATCAGAAAACACAACGGAGAGGTGAAGTGACCTATCCAAAGTCACAGTTGTTTAGAATTAGGAGTGTACCTGATTCTGAGCACCCTCACAATGATCATTTTCCATGTATCATAATTCAGATTTAGCTGTTTATATTGAGCATTTGATGATGTCCTGGTGGTATATCTGCCTGCCTAAACTCTTGAGATGACAGAGAAAGAGGGAAGGAGGGGGAAAAAAATCAGTGAGTATTTCTTGATTTCTCCTTTGTGATGTACTGGTTGGCGGGTGGTATTCAGAATTTTGGCACCTGACTACATGACTGCATAGAACAACATACACATGTTCTATATCTTGCTATGACAAGAAGTCACCCACACAGCTAGACAGACATTTTGAAAGTAAGCTGTGAGATCCACTGCTCCCAGGAAATGACAGCCCCTTCTTCTCTGCAAGCCCTCCCTGGCTTTAATAGGTTTCATCTGTTTTATTAGTATCCACTGCTGTCTACATTCAGCATTTGAATTTCAAGTCAGTATCACTGAAGTAAAGATTGAATGCATTTCTCTTAAAGAAGGGTGGTACTTAGGACTCAGGAAGCATGTCATTTAATTTTAGAGCTTTCTTGTGCAATAATAGAAAGAAAAGATAGTCTCTTAATTCACTGAATTTCTTGGTGGGTAGGATTTTATTCTAGAAACTATGATTGTTTTTGTTCCTACTCTTAGTTATCAGAGTACTAAGTTTCAATAGTACACTTGAAAAGTCTTTGCATGCAAATAAGTAAATTTATTTGAAGAATATTTGAGTTTCACAGACTGCTATGGTGTAGAAAAAACTAGAGCTTCTGCTTTGCTTATGCTGACTTTATACTGTATTTCTTTGGCTTTCTAGTTTGAGCAGTTTATTCGCCCTCTGATACTTCATCTATGAATGAAATATTGTTTGACTTGCAGAACTCTGAGAGTTGGTAATTGGTTTATTATCTAGGAGGTACTTAAAAATGGGGGTTCTTATTATTTGGTTATTAATATGTGTTAGATTTTTCTGATAGATATATTCATGATTATTAATATGTGTTACATTGTTCTAATGGACATATTCAATGTGATGCAAGGTAAAATTAAGCTGAATGTTGAGGTTCCCAGAAGTTGGGGACCCCAACTATAAGGCATCATTTTCCGTTACTTTGACTAAATCAGAAACTAAAGAGCACCTTTGAATTTCCACTCCTGTTTTTGTTGATTTGGATATTATGTACAGTCTTCCTTGCTCCAAAGCAAACATGGACTAGGACGTGGTTAAAAAAATACATGGCCTCCCTTTGTACATTCCATAAGCGCAAAGAAATCAGTAAAGTTTGAATTTCGAAAGGAGAGAACTGAATATGCATTTTCTTTCTTGAATTTGTTATTTCCTTTCCCCGTCTCATAGTTAAATTCTATCTCATGCTTATAATGCATTCTGTATTCGGAGTGCTGCTCCGTTCCTTCTCAGAGCTATAGTCCTTGAGCTGTAACAGCGAATCCAAAAAAACTAATATGGAATCACAGATGGTGCAAATATTTGAAAATAGGTAAATACTGTCTAGGATTAGCTGCTGGGCTCAAAAATGTCAGCTTCACATTGCATATTGGTCACAAAAGACAATTTTAATTAACAGAAACCTAGGGCAAAAACATCATGATAGAAAATTGCTGGTTTAGAGTTGTACAAAATAACAAGCCCCTAATTGTTACATAAACCTCAAAATGAGTCACTCTGTAACAAGGAAAAGGTGTTTCAGAGAGGTCACAAAGCACCAAGAGGTTATACAGGGGATAAAATTTTTAACAGATACCATAACAGTTCAGTACCATCTGTTGCCTTCCATTTAAGCCAATTTTTAAGGAAGAAATATCCACTCGAGTGGGTATGCTTGAGGTAGAAGCATATTAAATGATCTGAGTATGGGAAGCAACAATCAAATTGCAGAACAAAATCTGCACGAGGCAATTATTAATAGTGTGCACGGTGTGCTCCTATTTCTGTCTTAAACAATACAATCTAATATTTTGTTATATTTGTTCTCCCGAAGAGATGTAAGAATTGTAGAACTGATCATGTGATTAAGTCACCTGCTTTACTGATGTGACAACAGAAGTGACAGAAGTTGCTTACTCAGAATCACACCACTGATGAATTTGGTGGATTAGAAACCAGAACTCCTCTTTCCTATAATGGGATTGGTAGAAGGAGTCTCTCTCTATTTTCAGAATCGTAGAAATTATTTTTTGTTAAATGCAGCAGTCCTATAAAGAGAGATAGAAAGAGCACTAAAGTGAAATGCTTCCAGATCGATTACACTTCAAAAATTGGGAGGGGGAATAGCAGATTTAATAAGACTGGATTTTATTACGTATATTCTCTCTGGAAGCAAGAAAGCTGTGTCATCTGTGAGTGCAGTATACATTTTCTATGGTCCCTTATTTCTCTGATGAAAATAGTAGAGACTACAAAGAGCTGCTCCAGATTAGACATAAAGGTTTATGTGGCAACCCTGACCCATGCCAAGTCTATGTTGGCAAATAAAAACACATATATGAACATATGTCAATGAAGCAGCTCATTAATACAGGAAGTACCAACATGGTAAAGTCTACTGAAAAAGAATGTGAGGAACAAAGATTGACATAGAAACTTGAGAGAGGAACAGTTGACAAAGCTTGCAAATCTGAACATGAACTAGTTAAATCATCACCTTTAAACTTTAACCTTTGAGGCAGGAGTGAGGTTGTGAGTTCGATCCCTGGTACCAAAACAAAAACAAAAACAAAACAAAACAAAACAAAACAAAACTTTAACCCATATGGCTGTCTTTTGCTGTATACAGAATCTTTTTGTGGCTAGGAGATACATATCGAGATGTATACCTTCTATAATTAGCATCTAACTATGTAGACTGGTTTTATGTCAAATAATAAGTAGCAAGTCAAACAAGATCTATTCTCCTAAGGAACATATAACCTTTTGGGGGTAATCATAGAGTGCCCCAGTCTGATACTGAAAAGATGGACTTAAGTTTTATTTGCAGTTCTCGACAATGGTTCTTAACTTTCCCAACCTCAGAAAAATGGCACAATCTGGGTCTAGACTTGATGTCACAGCCATCTTCTTAAGCAATTTTCTCAAAGCTTTCTACAAGCCCTACGGAGCTTTTGAGTGTCAGATTTGATTCCCTGGCAGGAAGGTCTTGGAAAACAGCCAATCAGCCAACTCTGCTTGACGAGTACGTTCCAACAAATTGGTCCAGGTGTCTTTCAAGGATAGAGGGGAACGATTTAGTAATCTCATATAGTTCTTCTGTGCAGAAAATAAGATAGGATAATTGCACACAAGAAAGTGAAAAGTTTTTCTTCAAGGATTTAGAAAGCAAACGTTCTGATCGAATGGCATGGTGGTGTTGTCCTTGGAGATGGCAGCTTTCAGAGCTGCCCTTTGCAAGAAAGAGAGAAGCTACCCAGTGATCTGATTAAGACACAGCTTTCATTCTCTTGTCACTCACCCTGCTGACTACCATTACACTTCACATCTGTCTGCATGGATCTGGAATTCCACATGGCTTCCTTGTTCCTTTAACTTAAGGCTGAGCAGAAGGTGGTAACCGTTTGTATCTGATTTGTACTTTTTTGTTTCTCCTTAGTATGGTCTGTCTTAAAAACTGATGTTTCTGGGCAAGAAAAAGTGAGAGACTTATAAATGTAAGATTTGGGGATAAGAGAAAATCAACACCGAAATGCAGCTGAAGCACTGTAGAAGGAGACTCAAGACCTGGGCATGGGAGCCAAGGACCTTCCTTTCCTGGATCTGTTTTCTCATCTCTCTGTGTAATTATTTTTAAGTAAATTTAGATAAGTGTTTGTATACAATGTATAAAAGGGTTCAGTGAGTAACTCTGGCTTTAGAGACACTTACTGAATTACTCAACCTTATTTCCCTGTGTTATTTTTCATTTTCGCACAGAAAATTATCTTACCAGATATTAAGAAATGGTGTGGTAGACCAACACTGTTTAATCTCACATTGTGGATTGATAAAAATGTTTTCTGCTTTCCAACATGGCAACCACTGTATGCATAAGATTATTGAATACTTGAGCACTTGAGTGGTCAATAACGCCACTGAAGAATTGAATTTTTATTTTTATTTAGTTTTATTTAATTTTAAATTGAATTACCTGCAGGTGGCTAATGGTTAGTATTATCGAGAGCCAGTTTTAGACTGTTACTTTACAAACTTTAATAGGTATATAAATCAACTGGGAATGTTGCTGAAAAACAGATTCTGATTCAGCGAATCTGGGTTAGAGTACGAGGTTTTGTGTATCCGTTATTGTTCTGTTGCTACGATAAAAACCTAAGAAAATAACTTAAGAAAGAAGGATTTATTTGACTCAAAAGTTTCAGTTGGTGGCTAGCTGGTTCTATTGCTTGAAGGTCTGAAAGAAAGCAAAAACATTGCAGTGAAAGAGTGTGGGAGAAGGAATTTTTACCTCAGGACATCAAGGACACAGAAAAAGAACAAGAGGGAAGTGCTGAGGACAAGGAAGAATCCCAGAGGCCGCTCCTGCGTGACCAACTCCCTTCAACCAGGCCCTGACTCCTGGGGGCTCAGTACCTGTCACCAGTGCCCTCAGTTATGAATCCATCAGTGGATTCCTAAAGGCCCACTTCCACACCCTTTAGTCCTCTGGGGAGACACTGTATATCCAAACACTGCATTTATAGCATGTGGCCAGATGTGGCTGGTCTGTGGATCCACTTTGAGAATGCTTTATTTTTTTAGCTGCAAGGATTTCTAATTACCGATTTTTTTCTAGTTTCTAATTCTAAATTTTGTGTTTGGGCAGGCTTACAAGTGTCATAGAAGATGAGTAAATGGGCCCATAGCAAAACTATGACTCAAATCTCAAAAGGAAAATAGTTTTATTGGTAAAATTATTGATGATTTTATTATCCTTGATGATAGCTAAAATTTTAAGTCTGCACTATTCATATGTACTATGTAATAACCAAGTGCCTAAATCTTACTTAATTCTCCCCACAATCCTATGGAATATTTTAATAGATTCTATTAGTATTCTAGGTTGGCAAATGGGGAGCCGAGATTTCCTAAATTAGCACATCTAGTAATCGGAGGAGTCATCCTTTGGTCACATATAGTCATCTGTATCGTAATAACCATCCATAACTTGCTTTTATTAAATTGAGGCCAATGATTTTCTGCTTATGTTGGATCAATAAATTGTACAGAATTTTATTAAATACGATAAATGAAAGCAAAAATAAACCAGTGAAGTCATTAAAACAAAATGTTTTCTACATAATGAAAGAAAAAGTAGAGTGAATGGATGACCTAGAAAATAGAAAATATAGATGGGAAAAATATTTACTACCTATCTGAAAGGGATTAATATTGAGAAAATACAAGAAACTGAGAAAAATAACAAAGAAGACCCCAAATAAAGCAATTAAAATGACCCAGGATGTAGACACCTCTCAAAAGAACAAATTTAGATGACCAGCAAATTTATGAAATCATGTTCAATTTTGCTAGTCATGAGGAAAATGCAAGTTAAAAAAAATGAGATATAATGTCACCTCACATAGAATGACTGTTGTTGAAAAGATAAACATTGAAGGATGGTGAAAGCTAAGAAAGCCTGTGAGATATTAAACCCTGGTGAAGATTTAGAATAAAGGACCCTCTCTTACCTAGGTGGTGGGAATGTGAATTGGTTCAGTGATTGTTTGGAACTCCCTCAGGAAACTAAAGGTAGATCTACTGTGTGATCTGACTATCCTACTTGTGGGTATATATCCAAAGGAAACAAAATCAGCATACCAAATAGACACCTGTTAGCTAATATTTCTCACTGTATTGTACACATTAGCTAAGATACAGAGTCATCTTAGATGCCCATCAATAGACAACTAAGTAAAGAATGTGTGGTGTATGTACACAATGGAATAGCACTCAAATCTTATCGTTTGTAAGATGTATGTATGTCTGAGACATTATGTTAACAAAGTAAATGAGATGCCAGTAAATGAGATTCTCCTTGTTTTCTCTCGTATACGGGTGGTACATTTGTTTTAGAACTCCTTGAATTTCAGTAGTGATTGCTAGACTCTATGCAGGTAGGTGGGGGAGTGGAAGATTAGCATCTTACACACAGAAGTAGTTCTAGTGTTTTTCACAGAACAGTGGGGGGACCCTATTTTGCAGTTACTGTATGTTTAGCAATTACTAGGTCAGAGAGGTTCAGAGCCTCCAAACACAAATTAATGATAAGGAGATGAAAATGTTAAGTAACCTGGTTTGGTTAGTACTTGTTTTATACATATATTGAGCTACTACACTATGCTCCAAAAATATATAAAATTATTACATGTTAATCAAATTTTTTTTAAAGTTTGTAAGGAAATGTAAGCATACCCTAATTTGATCACTACATACTGTATACATGTATTATATGATTTATTTTAAAGAGAAAAGAAAAAAACAAGGATACAGAATTTCAAAGACAAGATGTTAGGAAATTGATGATTAATATATGGTGTATTGTCATCTTCAAAGTAGTTGCTCAGATTACAAGATATAAACATGCATAATTGATCAAACAATATAAGCACAAACCACTTTTTTCAATGAACTAAGAGAAATCAATAGTATTGTTATCTTAACTATTTTTTCTATGTATATGTACATTTTTTCCTTTTCCTTTCCTTCTTTTATCCTTTCACCCATCCCAGTTGTTCTTTACTTTTGAGCTATTTCTTTCCTTTTCGCAGTGTATCATATTATTCTATGATTCTATTCTATGCTATCACAAATTTGTCTAATTGAAATAATAGTTAAAAAGAAGTTACGTATTTAAAGATTACGTTTGATTCTGTTTGACAGGTGATAGCAGAAGCAGCAGAACCATGGTAGTAATAATGCTATTAATCTGGGTTTTACTAGAGAAAACAGATATTACACAAGATATACAAAAGTATAAGAAATTACCATGGTCAGCCACAGAGTCGGATGAGGAAGCCTGCGAAGGGTGTTTGTGCGCTGGAGGCTGAAGGATTCTATCCAAGGTCTGGAGTTCACCGCAGTGTCCTGTGCAAGTCCGCACCAGCAGGCAGATGGGTCTACACTGGAAGGCTGAAGAGTCTATGCCGGAAAGCTGAAGAGTCTACCCTGGAAGCCGGATACGATGTCCACACCAAAGGTGAAGACTGGAGCTCCTCCAAAGAATGGAATGCATTTGTCCTTCCTCCTTCTCTGTTATACCATCCAGGTGATGAGCCACCCTAGGGTAGGTCTTCTATGCCCTAGGGTATAGAGTGTGCTAAGCTCATTTAGTTAAGCTTCTAAATGTCTCAAGTTGATTCAATCAATCAACCACTACAACTGCTCTCCTCTGAGTTCAGTTAGCCTTGTCCTCCTGGCTGTGAAGATGAGGAGGCTGAGGCGCAGGGATGGGAAGCAGTTTGACCTGAGTCTCTCAGTGTCTTAGTGCCATACAGGTTTTGAACTTCACTGAACATCTCTGAAACCTGTGTTCTGGTCACTGCAGGGACAGTTTTCATGGTGGTCATTTGGTAACCGGTCTTTGCAGGCCACGCGTTCAAAGCATGATTGCTGTTTTCTGCGTGTTCAATTGGAAATGTTCTTTGCTTAGAAAAATTTAACCATGTATAATTACATATTCTTAGAATTGAGTCAAGGATATTTGAACTAAGGTTCATTCTCAGCCTTTAAAAATTTTTCTTTTATTTTCAGGTAGGGTCTCACTCAGGTGTAAGTTTCTCAGGCTGGGAGCGTAGAATTTATACTCTTCCTGACTCAGCCTCCCAGGATGCTAGGATTTCAGGCATATCCACCGTGCCTGCCCACATATTTTAAAACAGAAAAATTACTTGTTCTCCACAATGTATAATTTCACTAGTGTCACTGATGAGGTCAAACTTCACATTGTGCGTGGTTTTAATTTCTTGCATCCTATTCTTTATTGATGAAAAATCGATGAGAGCTATAGGAGGGAGATGTCTATCTACCTATCATCTACCGGTATCTGTTGATCTCTGGCTTAGGAGTTTTTACTTTCTGACAGTGTGAAAATGATATACGGTCAGTAGATCTCTCACCTCACCTTTGAGTTTTTATCTCTACCCGAGGTCATGACGCATGGTACGGTACTGTTCCGCGGTGCTGTGCGGGGGCAGTGAGCTGCACCACCAGTGAGCCTGTGATCGTGAAAGGAGAAGCAGAGGCTCTCCAGTGCACTGTGCTACTAAGCTCGGATGTTTAGTAGGTTAGGTGCAATCAATGCATTTCTGACTTAATGATACTTTCACTTTATGATGCCTGTAATTGGGACATGACCTATCATAAGTTGAGAAGCAGCTGTATAAGCCTTACAATTTATAAGCTTAAATTTGTCTGCCTTGTGTCTCACAGTTGCCTTCTGCAGCAAATTGACTTTGTAATTTTAATGAATGAGAATATTAATGCTTTGCCCTCAGCTTTTCAATATCCTATCTGTCTGATCTAAGCCTTATTTTTCAGAGATATGCCACTTTGTTTAGTTCAGTCACCCATGTTAACAACGTCTATTTTTTAACTTTGTGATTTTAAACAAAAACACACAGTCTTTTTATTTAATATCTGAATAGCACATTCACATAGTTTAAACATCAAATATTACACGAATACCACAGTAAAGGATTTCACTCCTAAATTCATTCCCCAGCTACTCAACTCCTTATTCTATCATTCTTTTAATAAATAGCCACTATTGTTCCCTTCATTGTGTTCTTTGTTTCAGAGAAATGCTTGCATATTTGAGCTAATCCAGAGTCTTCCTTTAGTTCACTTTTTCCATAAGTGTTAGCAGACACATTTAATTAAAGGTATACTGTCTTTATTACTTTTTAAATAAAAATCTGGATGCTGTAAAAATAGGTGTTTGTCTTTAACAAATTTTTTCTTTTTCCTTATGATGAATTTGATCTTTCTGTGTCTCATAAGCTGATAACCAGTCTTGGTGCATGTGTGCTTTCCTTCATACAGAAGGACTGAAACAGTAGCTTCCCACTGACCACCAGAGAGACCATTCTTGCATGGCTTGAGGCATGGGATCTTGAGCTAGACAGCAAGGTTCCAACTGGGGCCTCCATGTAGCAGTCGAGGGGCCATGCTCAGATTGCTTTACCACCCTACTCCTCAGCTTCCTCGGCTTCCCAATACAGAGAAGTCCTGTGTGCAGAGTCCCAGTGAGCATTACTAATACAGCTACTGCTGTGCCTGCTTCTACGGTGGTAGAGAATCAAATGTGGTTTATTGCTCAGCTACAAGCAGCAAATTGTTGACCTCCATTTAAGAAAGGGAAAAAATTTGTGCTGATAGTTATATGCATGATCATATATGACTACAACTAGCTTCTTCATTTACTAACGGTGCTACTTTGGATGTCACATACCCTCACCAAAACTTAGCTCCTCATTAACACAACTGGAACAAAAATGCTCTGATTTGATCTGGAATGTTCTTCATATGCTAAACACTTGGTCCCAGCCTTTGGCATTATTGGGAGGTGGTAGAGCCCTCACGGTATGAAGCTGGTGGAAGAGAATGATGTCACCATGGACATGCCCTTACAGGGGACACTGTGACCCTGACAGCCTTCCTCCCACTCTCTTTGCTTCCTGCCCTGAGCAGCTTGGGCAGCTTTGTGCTACCCAACATCTCCTGCCATCATATGCTGGCTTCTTGTGCACCCAGAATCAAGTTCACCAAGTAACCGTAAATCGAAACATCTGAAACTGAGCAAAAACAATTAGTTTCTCATTGTAAGTTGATTTTGTCAGGCATTTTGTCACAGTGTTTGAAAACTCAGTAACACAGAAAGGATTCAGTTTGTTGGCATTCACATCAGTGTTCTGTATCAGGTACACATACAAATATGTTTGTAGCATTGACTTGCATATGTCAATAGGTGTCTTAACAAGTAGAAAGGAGAAGCATTGTTTCTTATCCCAAGCCTGAGACTCAGAAATAAATGCATATTTACATATTTACATATTCCCATGATGTGGAGATAATTGATGAGTACTTTCCAATGGACAGGTGAAAGGAAAGGGGCTACTGGTATTGTAATACTACGGATAATAGTTTATACTTCATGAAATATTCTTGTTAAGGAAGCATGAAGATAACCTGTGGAAATTTAAATACAGGGTTTAATAACTCTGTACTTCTATAATAATAAGTAATATGTTACATTTCTGGATGTATAAATTATACTGTGGAGCCTAAAGTCTGCTACAGGGTAGAATTCAGCATTATGAAAAAAGTTTTGAGCTTTGTATTATTATTAAGGGGCATAGAGACTTATCTGAGTGATAATGGTGATATGGTGTACTTACATTTTCTTGTACCTATGGGATTAACATAAGCTGAGAAATGCTAGGTTTTATTTAAGTGTACTTGACTCATCTGTCTTATTTAGCCCTAAAAGTCTTTATGTGCTGTCAATCATAGATGATCACCCCTCAGTAAAGAACAGGAAAGGGAAGAAGATTAGTGGAAGAAGAGACAGAATACCTTAACCTTCATGGAATCCACTTTATTTTCAAAGAATAATTATTATTTCAACAAATTACAAATTTGTGGTTTTTTGTCTTTACCATCTGATATACGGAGGGAGTTGTGAAAGGTTTTAATTTCAGCAGATGTATTCAGCCAAAATATTCCCCTGTGTTCCACCAAGTAGTACTAAAAATTATTAACAAATATGCTAGGAGAAAAATAGCACTGTTGAAATGTTTTATTGATCCATTAAAGATGACCAGCTCTAGCAAGACTCCAAACCATTTCACAGGAGGAATTTTTAGCTAAACTATTCTTAACAATAGAGAAAAATACGCTGTTTTATTTCATTTAAGATTCTGTAAAGATTACAGAGCTATTTAAAATCAAATAACCTCTGTTCTCTGAAAAATTTTGAAGAAAAATCAATTTTTTACAGTACATCTGCTGAATTATGGCAGGGCGTCTTTTAGCACTAAGATAAAAACGTTTGGTTTCTAATGCTTCTAGAAAGTCTAGCAATTGAGTGAGAAGTGGGTTTTAGAGTTGAAATCTTTGCTGTCCTGCTTGGATATTAGAAGACTTAGAGCAACACATTTGGGAAAGGGAGCATTGGTAGATACAAATACTACTTTGATAATTTCTTTATTTTTAAAATCTCTTTAAATGGTACCTGGAGGGTTCTTTATTTTATGTTATAAATACTAAAAGAGTATGACTTAATGAGTCATTAATTATATATTCATGAATAAAGACCGAGTAAAAGTACCTTCTGATTTTTTTCATGAGGAAACAACACCCCTGAATATTGTGATCTAAAGTTTCTTGGTTTAGACCTTTTGCAAATAAATGCAGAAATTCTATTATATAGTGTCATCACAGTGATGGAAGGAATTTTATCAGGAATTCAGGATTGTCCTGGTCTTTGGGATTGCCATGTGTTTGGTGGTGTCACACCCAGGTTTATCAGCTAGTGCTGGAGCTCTGTGGTCTTCACAGTGGATGAGTGATCTAGTATGCCCCAGGACATATCTAACTCTAACATCTTGTCACTAGGAATATGAATAGACATATTGTCACCCAGGCTTATGCTCCAAGAAAGAGGAAAAAGGCAAAGAAAATCTTTTTGCATTTTCATTTTAATATTCAAGCAGGTAACTATTTACATAGAAGTACTAAAGCGACCCCAAGAATTCTTGATTGTAGAAATCAACCAACCAACTTCTTTCCTGTCTTTTCTCATCCTTTTTTTTTTTTGAAAGAAGCAAGAGTAAATAAAATGAGTAAAGCATTTTCTTCTCTTCCCAGAAAAATGTACCACTTGACAAAACCCTTATTTCAATTTGTGAATGAGGACTATTTAAAAGCAATTTTATGACATGAAATAATTTTACACTAAGACCTTGCGAGGCACATCTATTTCTTTTATCCTGGACCTTAAAAACAGTTTTCTAACATGTAATTATAGTGTAGAAATACTTAAAATATGCAACTTTCTTTGATTTTTAGAAGTCATAAAGGAAATTCTGCTGAATTATTGTGCTTAACTGGAGTTCTTTAAAAGTATTCTAGGCTTATTTTATGTATTACTTGATAGTACATCACTCTAGCATTTGGTAGTTTAAACCAAACATGGCTTCATTTGCTTATGATTCCATTGGATAAAAATTCCAGCAAGACATGGTGGGCAGCACTTTTGCTCCTGGGGCTTTGGTGAGGGTCAGTGCCTTGGCTGCATCCAGCTGAGTACTGAGGTAACCTAGAAGGCCAAGAAAGCTTCACTCATCTATTTGGTACCCAGGTATTACTTCGTATGTTTTCTCTTTCTCTCTTCATGCATAGTTTGAGTTTCCTTATAGCATGAATCTTAGGATGTCCTATAGGCAGTTGCATTCATTTCTAAGAAATTAAAATAGAAACTACCGCTCTCTTAAGGACCAACTTTAGCAGTTATATAGAGCATGTCTTCCACCATATTTTATAGGCAAACACAGGACACAAGATAAGCCACAATTCAAAGAATGGGAAAATGATGTCCTTGTTTCCATAGAAAATATAAGGAATTTATAGATGTCTCATATCCCCTATCCACTCAAGCAGCATTGACCAAAATAGCAATTATATCAGTTATATGAACTCTCTAGAGGACCATGTGAAGAATTTAATTTTAGATGATGAAAATATTATAAAGATAAATGATTTCAGTACTGTACTTAGATAATTCTTATTGTAGAACGCAAGGGCAAGTTTTAATTGGTAGAAAACAGTCCTTCCTAACCAGTGATGCTTAAAAGGCCAAGAATTTGTATTTCCCTGAAAAACAGAAATATGTGGATATATAAACCAATCGCCCTTATCTCTGTATAGTTGCAGCATTTTTTGTTAAAAATATCATATGTTGTGTATAACTTCTAACTTCAAAGAAATTAAAACAATGTAGAGTAATTTATATCATAAAATGAAATATATTATTAGACTTGTGAGGTATATACTATAAGACTTGTGAGGTATATATTTATAAGAAAGGAAACATATGCTGAAGTTGATTGTTATACCTATAAAGATACATTAATTCTGATATATAATAATTTTGATGAATTCCACCTCTGTGAAATCTTTTATGTTGCCAAATTTTATACTGGAAGGAGCAGAAAAAGTGGGGTCGGGGGTTCCACATGTTTCACATCAAGTTAGATTTTTTTTTTCTGTTATGAGAACAGTTAGCCATAGAAAAGTCTTTAGGATACCCAGAAGTTAAAAAAATAATTTATGGGATATGTTTTTAAATTGCTCTTGCCCCTCAGATATTAACAGTTCATGAAAGTGTGCTCTCTCGAGTGGTGTCACTATTTATTTATTTATTTTTGTCTTTTTGAGGCCGAGTTTCACTGTGCAGTTCAGGTTGGCTTTGAACTCACTTTGTAACCCAGGCTGTACTCAAACTCACAGAAATCCTGCCTCAGCCTCCAAGTGCTGGGATTACATGTATGCATCACCACCCCAGCTCATTATCACTTTTTAAAAGGAATCCAAAGCAAAGAGTAGATGTGCTCATGCATGAAGAATGCCCTTATATATTACAGATTTGTTCTTTACTTACTCCTTGGGTGGAGGAAGGTAATTTAAGAAGAAAGGATGCGGAAATACTAGAAAAAAATATAGCTATGCTGCCTGAAAGATTAGAATTTTCTTTCTTCTGTCATCCAGTCTTTCATGTGCCTGTTGTACTGAAAATACTGCTTCATCCTACCACCTTTCCTCACTGCCATGTGACATGGTAATGTAGTAACCAAGATGTCACCAGTGTGAAACTGCTTTGCTCCCTGAGAAGTAGTGTGACATACATGACATGGATAACAGGCTGCTGAGTATCCTTTATAGAATATGAAAACTTTACTTCACATAACCTCCCTTTACGTGCATGTAGGTGAGTGTGTACATGTGCACACACATACACAGGCAGAGCCATTATTGAAGGAATGTGGATTCTTCTGTAGGTCTGTGAGGTCCTATTGAATTAGTTGGGAGCACATTTTAATTTACTGTTTCTTGCTCAAAGCAGACGAGTATAGAGGATGTTATTCTATCACAAGATGCTCCATGACAATTTTCTTTCACTTAGTACGTGATAGAGTCTTCCATCAACACTAAAAATTTTGTGAAAATAATCCTTTGTTCCAAATTGGTTCTAACCAGTGGTCCTTGGAAATAAAGCTTTGTGGACATTTTATGCATTTCTGTCTTCATGGTTTGGATGGATTATCCCCCACATTTTTCTTCACCTCTATCACACTTTGGAATTGCCTGGTAACTGGTAGTTCTCCAAATACCTGCACGTTTCTTCAGAAAAGGGACTGAGTTTATTCATTTTGAGTCTTCGATGACAAATTTTATAGCATAATTTTGAATTTGTGTTTGCATTATAAATACTTTGAATCTGAAAAAGAAGTTTGGCATTTAGTATAAAGGTGCTTAGAAGTATTTTATCCATATTAAGCTAATCAGAATTTATTGTGTCTTCAGTGTGCCAGTCAGGTTAGCGGGGAGCAGACTAGGTCAGTGGCTGGGGCTGAATGGTGTCAGTTTGTCAGATGAAATGAAAATTAAGCCTCTTGTTATAACTCTCACCGGAAATATCTAGAGAGGGGAGTTGATGTTTAAAGGAAGGATAAAAACTCCAAAAGTGGGGACAAGACAGATTCAAAGTAGTTAGAAAAGCAAATTGGGGAAAACGGAACCGAGAGTATCCTAGCCTACCAGGGTCTGTGTTGTGTCCCATAAGTGTCTGAACTCTGCGTGGAGACAATGGCAGCCCAAGAGTTTCTGTGGCACCCGGAGGTCAGGAGCAAAACTAAACACACACCGCACGGGTTATCATAATAGGAGTTTAACTTTAATTCAATCAGTATCTTTTGACTTGAGGTCCAGACAGGGAGAGGGAAAAGGAACTCAATGACTTTTTAAAATAAACACTTGCAAGAGTTAAAACGAAGACTACTGGCCCAAGGGAGTAGGGCCTGATTCCGAGGGTCCTTGTGATCCCAGATGGGAAGAGTGCTTTTAATTTGTGTCTGTGCAAATGCGTGATGTGCATTTTGACTGTTGTTGCCATTGTCATTGTCATGCTTTTCACCATAGTCTAGATTGTCAGGAGGAATTCTTGTGCTTCCTGGGCAGGATCCTGTGTGCACTGGGGCTGGTTGTGCCAGATTGATTTGGGTAGAGAGGAACTAATGGTAACTTCAAATCAGTGTAGAAAGTGAGGGAGAGTTATATTCATTATCTGTGAACAATGAATGTGAGTTTATAATTTCTTCTGTTTCTTGGGCTTCTAAACTATGATGATAGCAGAAACTGGAAACCTGAAAAAAAGTAATATTCTCTTTGGAGGCTGCCTTGAGAAATGTTCCCCGTTATCATAACCAGCAGAATTTATATGCAGGAGGAGCTGCAGAGGCAAAGTCAAGTCAGCTGGAATTAATGACCTGAACCAGTATCAGTTGTTGAAGTATTTGGATATTAATAAACATTAGCGAAGAATGGCAGCTATTTATCTCTTTACCAATATACCTTCAAACATTTATACAAGAGACCGATATCGTAAGGTAAATATTTGCAGCCTCACATATGGTAGGGACCTCTGAGCTCAGACTGGGGGAAAGTAGATTGCCTTAAGTGATTGCCAGGAGACAGAATGTGGTAGAAGCTAGTGTTCTCCTCTGTAATGTTTTTCTGAGGAACACAGTTAAGAAAAATTCGTAATAGTTTATAGCAGTGAGTAACACGTGAGTCAAAAGGAATATTGAAGACCTTAAAAAATACAGTATGGTCAAGAGTTTTTGTTGGTCAAGAAAATTAAATTTTGTATAATAGTGCTTTTTTGCTGTTGTATTAATCAAGTTATGGAATAAATGTTAGTGAGGAAATAACATTATTTGATACTTTTTATTTTTGGAGTTGAATTAGCACCTACACATGAAGTAGATCATGTTGCATTAGAACATTTGAATATTCAACTCTTATGAATATTATAATGATTTTTTTTGTGGTATTGAGGATTTAACTAGGGTGTTCATACTGAACTACTTCACTAGCTCTTTTTACTTTTCACTTTGAGATAGGTTTATGCTCAGTCATTAAGCTGCTCTGGTGGGCTGGAACTTTACCCTCCTGCCTCAGCCTCCCAGAGTGCTGGGATTATAGACATGCACTAACACAGATTTCAATCATACTATTTTAAAAGTATTTCACACTTAAAACTCATTCATTACAAATATATACTCTTATAGAAAGAAAGATTTTTTTTTGAAACTTTCAAGCTGTAATTACAAGAATCTGTAATATGCTTTACAAATATTGGAGGCTGAACTGTATCATATTCATGAGGGAAAACTTGATGTCAAGAATTTCAGTTCTTAGCCAGGATTGGTGGAGCAAACCTATAATCCCAGCACACTGGGTGCCCAGGACAAGAGAACTACAGTTTCAAAGCGAGCCTGGGGGACCTCACGGCTTACTCAGACGCTATTTCAAATGAAAACATGAAAAGATCTGGGGTTGTAGTTCTGTATGAAGGGTTCAGTCCCTAGTACTGCAAAAGAAAAATTTAAATAGCCAACAGTATTAACACGTATCGTATCTGGAAGATATAAACAGAGAAATAATTTTAGTGACAAAAGCTTTTAAGTTTTAAGTATTGTGCAAGTAGCTGCGCTGAAGTCTTCATGGAAACTTAGCGAACCATTTTACCAAATTTGTTATACAGAAGTTATCACTAGCATCCTAAAAATAATGGCTTGTTTCAAAAGTACAATGTAGATATAATTTAAATTATTCTTGAGAAATATTTTAACTTTTATGTCAGTCTATATTAAAACTGTAAGACTTATGTTTCTGAAGAAAGTTGTACTAAAATGTACAAATATTTTAGAATTATGATTAACAAACTGAGAGAGATATAACATAAATACAGAGATTTAATGTTATCTGATTCAGCATAAATGGAGGTGACTATAATTCAGTGTGGCAGGAGTTCCAGAAAAAGAATTTGAATATTACATGTGTACAGTATTAAATGTGGAAGTCATTACATTTAGAGGTAATTAGTACAGTGTTAAACCTATCAGGATAGGTTGTAATATATGTAAATTCTACTGTTAGCCTCCAGGCATTGCCTTCATTTCTCTGTGAAAACTATTAAAAATATTTTCAAGATTAAAATTGATTGTAGTGTAACAAAGCGACTTCCAAACTCACTGTCCCACAGTAAATGAATAAATATAACCCATTTTTCTGTATTGATTATGAATTTCACATGACTTATTAATCAGTTAAATTTTTAAACAGTCTATGTCACTGACTTACTTCGAATTTATTTTTAGTATAGCATAATTTCATTTATTTAGTCCCTTACTCCCTCATTTTCAACACTCAGTTACTCTACTGTTGTAATTATCTTCTTTTCTACTCTTGGTTCTTTCTGCTTTGTTCTAGTTTAAGTGCAAATTTATTCATACTTGTTAATTTTTCAAGGAAAAAAACAAACGTATGTATTCTGCATGTGTGGGACAACAAATATTAACTGACTGACTGGAGAGTTATGTGTGAGGGACTATGATAATGACTGCATTTGCATTGCTGAAGGAGACATGAGCCTCCTCCCAGATCTTACTGTGGGATACCGGCCCAGTTCACCAGTGTTGCCCTGAGTGTAGCAAAGAGCACAAACAACGTTGCGGGTTTACTCTGAGTGCTTTGCTTAGTCTACCTTTGGTGGTTGTACTGGAAGAGAATAAACATCTTTCTCAAAGGCGTGCACTTTGAGGTGAGACTTGAAACATAAGCAGGAGATGGATAAAGAGCACAAGACGTAGGGTGATTGCTTCAAAAAGTAGGCAGCATTATGTACAGTGTATAAACCTCAACTGCATGGTGTTTGTGGGAAAACTACAAGTGATGTATGAGACTGTCATAAGGAAAGCAGTATGTGATGAGGCTGGAGAATCCATGTCTTGGAAATCATTGTCCTGTAAGATAGTCATAGCATCTGGAGTTTGTCTAGGAAATGATGATAATGTTGGAGGGCTTGAAACAAGTGGTTAACATAAGTGGTTTTAAATATTTCATTTTGGGGGCTGGGGATTTAGCTCAGTGGCACAGCACCTACCTGGCAAGTGTGAGGTCCTGAGTTCAATTCCCAGTACCCACTCTGTTATGGTTTGTGTTTAGATTCCCCCCCACATCCCCACAAGCCTCTTGCAGTCATGGAGGTGGCTGAATCTAGCATTTATGATTGGTTGGTTGTCTTGTGTTGGGATTGATGGTGTGGATGCTGTACCCGCCCAGGGGCGGAGCCGGCATGCAACATAAGGGAAGGAAGACGGCATGGTTTTTTCCCTCTTTGCCCTTTTGCTTTTCTGCTTGCGGCTGCCATGAACCCTGCCCCTCAGCCACACCACTCTGCCTTGGAGCCAGCTGGGTATGGACTGAAACCTCCAAAACTGTGAGATAAATAACCCTTTTCTTCTGTCATTTTGCGTGTCAGATATTTTGTCTCAACAACAAGAGTAACCAAGACACCCTCCACCAGATAAATAAACAAACAAATAAGTAAATATTTGGTTTTTACAAGAGTGTGCAGGATGAATTTAAGTAATTTACTAGCATAGAGCTCCTTAGTCAGGGCCTGGCCACAGGGTTCACAAGACATAAAGGAGCTGTCCTGAAATGATGGTTTACAGTGGCTACACTACCAAATTAAGGAAACGGTGCTCAAATTCTTAGAATATACATGAAGAAACAAATCTGGCTAAGCATGATTTAATTTTTGACATAGCAAATTTGAGACACAGACAATTCATATGAGACTAAATCACAAAGGGGAGAAGGAAAAGGACATAAATTTGGGATCCACCAACATATTAGTGGTTGTGGAAACTATGAAAGTAGATTGAATTCTTTAATGTTGGTTTTTGTCACTGGTGACCTAGGACAGAGTATGTCTTACATAAATTTAAGAGGCAGATAGGACAAGAGAAGCGCCTGAGGGCTACCAAAGTCAAAAAGCTGTAACAGTAGATATAAAATTGGCAGGGGAGGGGTCACAACAACAGAAAAGTTTCTGTGTTAAAGTCAGAAGACAAAGGTGGGCTTGGAATCAACAAATTTTATAGCATTTGGAGAAGCAGGGGTGAAAGTAAAATGAATTATGAAAAGTAAAATTGCAAAATAGGCCTACCATGGGAGGAGAAAGATTTCACATGTAGGACACAAAATTTGGCAGGTTTTCATATCCTTTAAATTTGTTTTATAGTATGTGTGTAATTTTCATCTCTTCAAGGATAAAGAGCCTTGAAGAATGTTTAAAGCTACAGGCAAAATGTCAGTTGAAACTAACGCTGGAGATATGAGAGAAAAGAGGAAAGTTAAGAAAGCAAGGTCCTGAGGAATGTCAAGTTAATTGGTATTTCTGTAAAAAAAATATGTTTGGGCAAATATCCAAAACTAATTATGGTTGTTAAATGTCCAGTGAATTTTAACTAAAAGAAACCATTAAAGAAGTGTAAGCCTACAGAAATGTGTTTAGTAAACACATAGTAGTACTGTAATGTTGCTTAGAAACTTCACGGGCTAGGCCCTGAAGTACAAGAAGCCCAAGTC
>RJWM01025492.1:0-29266 GCA_004363535.1 Dasyprocta punctata | reverse complement strand
AAACTCACAACCTTGCACCTGCCAGACAGGCGTTTAAGCCACTGAGCCAAACTCCCAGCCCTAGTTTTTTGAGGCAGGGTCGCACTATGTAGCTCAGGCTGGCCTTGCACTCACCTTGTAGCCCAAGCCAGCCTCGAACTCACAACGCTCCTCCTACCTCAGCCTCCCAAGTGCTGGGATTAAAGGCGTGTGCCACCATGCCCGGTTTAAATTTCCCAATCTTGAGTGTTCTGTTATAGCAGCACAAAAAGACCAGAACAGTTACTGTTTATATTGTTTAATCAATTTTGCATGCCTATATCTGGTAATCTGAGCAACTATTTTGAAGATAACAATATGCAATATAATAACCATTGTTAATTTCCTATCTTCTTGTTTTGAGATTCTGCATCATTGTCATTTTTTAAATTCTCTTTAAAATAAAAATAATTTTAAAAAAGAGTAAAAGAGAAACAAAAGCAGACCAGAATAAAAAGTCTAAAATAGACCACCAGTATCACATTTATCTCCTCTGTCATCTCTATTTTTCCCATGTATGTTGCAGAGGCTACATGAAAGCCGCTAGTCTCCTGGATGTGGACTCCTCTGTGTTCTTCGGCTCACGTCCTGCTAGCTGCAACCCCCAGCTCCCATTTATTCTACTTCCATGCTCGCACTTCAACCATCGTTAGCTACAGTCACACCTTCTGGTTTCTAGAGTTGTTCAGAATCACTCTCCAGTTGCTAAGAAACTCAGTTTGAAGATTTACACTTATAAAGGCTAGCTTGACCCATCCCACTTTCCTACTCAGACACCTTTGATTATACTTTGAGTTTCCCTAACTAGCATGTGAGGCCTTCAGTGACAGGACTCCTTGTCGTCTCCCAACATTACCTGTCACTGCCAGCATTAACCTGTCTAGGGACTTGACCCATGTGTATCTGGAGTGTCTCATCCATTTCTACATACCCAAACCTGACCATATTCAAAGCCAAGTTTAAGTAACACCTCTTTCATGAACTGTTTTTTTTTTTTTTTTTTTTAAGTACTAAGAATTGGGTCCAGGGCCACTGAAGGCTACATCCCTACCCCTTTTTATTTTTATTTTATTTTGAAACAGGGTCTTGTTAAGTCATTAAGTTATCCAGGCTGGGTGCAAACTTTCAAACCTCCTGCTTCAGCCTCTCAGAGTGCTGGGATTGCGGGGATGCACCACCATACCTGAATCCATGAACTCTTTCCTGAGGTATAAATTATTGCATCTCTGCATTTTCAGAATACTTTCTTGTGACGCTTTTTCTGTCTTGCATAACAGCAATCTGTGGAGGAAATGAGGCAAATGGATACTTACTAGGTCCATCATTGCCTTAGAACTTTTCATTAGCTTCTCGAGCATTTGCATAACTCTGCATGGTGAGCAGTGCTGCCGCCTGTTACAGAAGAGGAGACAGTGGCTCAGAGTGGTTCCGTCCAGTCGGACTCAGCACAGAGCATCTGACCCACGCCCAGGCCCTTTCCATGCCCTTGTGTGTGTGCTGACCTCCCTCTGGGTGGTGACTTCCTTGGGGGGAGGGGACTTGTGTCTCATCTTCATACACCCCGACACCCCCAGTGCAGGGCTTGGCAGACAACACGCTGAGCACTGAGGGAGCGGTGGGCTGATTGTTGGAACTGCCCATTGTTGGTTCCCAGCTGTGTCGAGGACAGCAGCTGTGTAGTTTGAGTTACATGTGCTATAAATATCTCTCCAACCCCTCACATTTCCAAGCTCTTTCCTGCTCTTTGTGTCCTACTTTTGTGGATCTTAGACTGGCAAGCTCTGTGGAGGCAGAGATGGAGTCTGCAGGGCTCTTTTGTCCAGATCCTAAGCCTAACAATCAACAATTGATTTCTGGTGATGAAAAAGTTATTTTTCAGGATGAGTTGTTGCTGCTTTTTAGACCAATTCCACTTGCATTCTGTCCGTGTCCTTTAATGGCTAGAAACTGCCTGTAGCATCCACTGTGACATCGTCTGTTATGAAAATGGCTTGTTCTGGAGACCCCCAGCATGCTTTAATCAATTCTACTGTCCCCTTAGCTAGTGGCCCAGTGCCCTCATTCCATGCAGGCACGGGGCTCCTCTGCCAGCCACCCGTGGTCCTGGGCTGTCACTGACCTGTCGTGGGTGTCTGCTAGATCTCTTAACTAGTCTGATAATCTGCTGGGACTAGACCGCTGTTCATGGGTGATCACTCCACCTGAGCACCAGCGTGGTACCGTGATTTTACTGAAAAAGGTCACCATAATGGGAAGTCAGGCCCAACAGTTCTGGCTGAGAAAGATATTTAAAAAGAGGGAGACTTTTCTGATGTGCAAGTGGCCCAATTCAGTGAACTGTGCATGCGGCCTAATACACCAAACTCACTCATTCACCCTCCACTGGCTCGCAGCCGGGACGCGCCTCGCTCTCACTGCCGATCCCATTAACCGTCTAACACGCAGCTGGACTCACACGCAGGGCTGATGAAACTAGTGGAAAATACAATTGTTGCCCACAAGGGGTAAAGGTGATGCCCCCCTGGGGCTGGGCTCTCCCCTGGGCTAAGGGCGCAGTGGTCATAGCTGACCCAGGCACAGCTGACTCGGGCACTTTAAAGACAAGCTCTTCTGACTCCCAGCCTATCAGCATTGCCTTTGGCAGAATGTCATGCTGCTCTGTCTCAGGAACACTGCTGCTCCTTCGTGCAGCCAGAGAAGGGAAGTAGTCAGTCTGTCTGCCGACCGCAAGGCCCCACGGCGACAGCAGAGTCCTTGTGTGCGTGTGGGTCAGGGGCAAAACATTCTCACTGTCCCACAGTGCAGACCGCCAGGTGCTTGTGTGTGCTTTGCTTTTCCAAAAACATCAGAGAGTCTCTGATTCCCTGGGTGTTGTTTTGATATCATAAAAGCCTTATTTTGCCTCCAAATTCATGCATAAATCCAACCAAGACCCTGGCTTTCCAGGGGTAGATTTCATGGGCATCAGTGGTTCTGAGCAGCTGTTGTGGGATTTCTGAGTTCTGAATGCAGTGCTCCAGGGACATCTAAGCTCTTGGATGCTATCTCTGCCTGTCCGCTTTCTGTTCCAACAAGTAGGTTATCTCAGCTCTTCCTGTAACTGCTCTGGGTCGTTCTGTAAACAGTTGCCCGTTTTAATCCAGCGTTAATGAGATGTGTTTTAGTTTATCTGCATATATTCATCCTTATCTCATCAATCTATCATGAGATGAAATTAACACTAGGAAGTAAAATTGCTCTACTGTGACTATAGATAATGCTGATTATTATTGGTCTCTTCGAATGCAAGAAATGTTTCAACTTGTGTCAAGGTGATGTATTGGAAAAGAGGGCACATGCCTCTGAGAAAAAGGTTAGGAACTACTGATGCATGTCAGGCATTGCAGACAGATGTAGAGATAAACAGACATACACAAAGTGTAAAACTTTGTATATGTATCATGTTTACGTATTAGGTATGTAATTGTAGAACTGCCCACCTCAAGTACATACTCAGTGATGGAAATTACAACTTTTTCTTTTAGAAGAAGGAAACCAAGGCCAAACACCAAGCCAGAAGGGACTGGCTGACCTTCCAGAGGAGGTGAGGGCTGGTCTCCTGAACGAGAAGACACAGCAGTCACTGAGTCACATGCTGGCTCCCGGCCTGACACCAGACTCACCTCGGGCCTCTGCACATCGCAGAAGGAAGCAGATGTTCACAGCTGCCCATGGCCGTCCGCAGAGGCAGGCTAGGCCAAGGGTGTGCCAGCGGAGGGAGGAGGCCGCCTGACTTCACGCTGAGACCGCCGGAATGCGGCCTTTGGCGAGGCCCAGCCAGTGCATTTGACCTTCCAGCTGCCCTGCTTGCAGGAAGTAGTCCCCAGCAGAGGCAGCAGCCTTGAATCCAAGAACAGCCCTGGGTCTGGGCTGGGGGAGGAAGGGCTCTGAAACTTGCCTTTAAATTCTATAACATTGTGAACAGCTTCTGGACCTCTCAGGATCATGAAAAGTGTATTTACAATTTTTGCTTTAGAGGAAAAATCTTCGAATCCAGGGAACTTCAGAGGCTTGTTTCAAGACCAAGTGCCCCAAAAGATATGATCAGCTTAGTGAGATCACAGAGCCCTTTCCTCCATTCTGAAATTTCATGTAGCACATCTTGTGTTGGCCCTGGGATCTGCATTAGAACAAGCTGATGTACAGCTGGATTTGGGAACAGTAGCCCAGCCTAACTTCTCATTGATGTAGAAATCCTTTACAGGATTCTTGAGCCAGAGTTTTAACAACAATCATTTCTCTATGAAACTGCCACAAAGAAATGTTTACCCATCTTCCTGGTTTACTCCTTGGCACAAAAGACCAAAGCTGTAGATTTGAGGGGTTGGGAGAATACCCAGGGCAAGGAGTCAATGTGTGCATACATAATACATGCGTGTGCATACCTGTCTCTGCACACGCGTGTGTGTGTATGTATTGTGCTTGCACGTGTTGAAGGTACCGGTTGGACCAGTCATGAGGAAGGGAAGCTAACACAGATCAAATACGGGTTAGGTACATCCAGTCCAGCAGCCACCAAGAACCAAATGAAGCAGACACTGAGGCAAGATTAAAAGGATAGTTGTGCAAAAACAGAGCAATGCCTATGCAGGCCCAGCTTCCGCAAGGGGTTCCATCAGCCCTGTGACTGGCGGAGGAGGCTACAGCCTAGAAGGATGACGCAGGGCTCCAGGCTCCTACCTAATCCTCGGGAACTCTTGAAGTACCCAGAAGACCTGAGCAGAAAGAAGCTGACCATTCCTTCTGTAAGAGAGACAGGAAAAAAGAAAGAAAAAGCAAGCAAGAAAGCAAAAAAGCAAGCTGCTGGCCAGAGGCTCATAGTAGAACCTGAGACCCTTAGCCCAGAGCTATAGAAACAGATCCCATTGGTTCTTGGGACTGTCATCAACCAGACCCCTCAGTGACAAGGCGAGCCAGGGCACTGCCAGACAGGGACCTCATTAGATGCTGCCAGGATAAGGCAGGTCTTGAATCTTGGGGCTCCAACTGCTTCTCAGATTTCCTGGTTTCTGGACTCTCAGCACCTTATTTCTGCACCTTCAGTTCACAAAGTACAGAATTCCAGAAGCAGTCCGATCTGCATGGAGTGAAGCCCAACAAAGATCTCCTTTGTTCTGTACCTCATTACATCATAGTGCTCCCCAAAATGGCTCATTCAGCTTCTCATGGTTTTTATCCGATTGGTTTGGGGTGAATTTGCAGACATCTAAACTCTCTAAAATCCTTTCACAAAACTTTTCTTGAATTGCACCTGAATACAAGTGGGGACTTAACGTTTTTTCCTGTAAGATTGCCTTTCAGCTTCAGATAGCTAAGATGCATGATAAAAGAAATGCTTAAATTCAAAACATAATTTACTATAGTAAAAGTGACATTGCTATTATTCCTCCTCAAAAAACCCCCCCTCACCTCAAACACAACTATCCCATTATTCTTGTCACCTTCTGAAGCAGTTTTAGAAATCCTCCTTCGTGGGTGTCTTTAGTTGCACTGTCTCAGTTTCCTGAATAAGTTCAAAATATTTACAGCAATTTCTGTTGAATAAAAACATTATGATGTGTCCATCCCCACCAGTTAGCTGGATACTCAGGAAAGAAGACTCCCAGAACTGCTTCAGAAAGTTGCAAGACAGATGGGATAAATGTTTGAAGCGAGGCGGGGAGCAAGAAGAGGGCGGACTAATGGCAATGCACTTTTACTGTAATAATTTAAACAATTTAGACATTTGCCATATCTTTTGATCATGCATAACAGGTTCCAGTGGTTTTTCTGGACCCTGATCCATGGCCAGTGTTGATGACACAAGTAGACAGCATCGACAAATTTGCAAATTTGATCAGTGTGACTTTGATGTCTTCATCGAAGTCTTCAGAGTTTGCACAACATAGAGCTGATGTAAATCTCTGTGGTGTGATAGTAGAAACCTCTCTCCACCTTGATGTTGAGTAATTAAGGTTCCACCAGCTACAGAGTCACCTGGCCCTACTGTCACACACAGCTCTTTCTAAATGGCTCGATGATAGCATTTGTCAACACGTATCGTAGATACTTCTTTACACAGCTGTCTGGTTCATCAGAAGGAGTTTCCCCAAGGCAAGGGCCGTGTTTTACTCATTTTTGTTATCCTTGTCCAGCACAACACAATACGTGCATAATGAATGTAGTACGGATGGTTCTTCTGGTCAACATTTCTACAACCTGTCTACAGTGATTAGTATTAGGAAGACTGAAATCTTCTCGCCAAAATTAAGGTATGCTTTTTTATGTTGCATTTCTACCTATCAGAAATTTTAACAAAATAGGAGATTTATCAGATACAAGTTAGTTTCCTGGACTTATTCATTCTTCTGATATATGTGAAGTGTCAGTTTAGTAATATGCCATTTGTTTGCTAATCTAGACTAGACTTTTGTTAGTACTTGCACTAATCCATTTTCTACTGCTGTAATGAGATGTCTGAGGTTCAGAGCAGAGCCTGAGCCCTTGATGGGTGCTCTGTGAAGACAGGAAATTTATTTAGCTCACAGTTTCAGAGGCCAGAAGTCCAAGATTAGGTGGCCCTGTTGATTTGACCTCCAGTGAGGATCTCACAGTTGTGGAGGTTTGTGCGGAAGATACAGGGTGAGACAGGCAGCCAGGGAGGCTGAGGGTCAGTCTGCATGGGAATGAACTGGAGTCTGATGAGAACTTCCTGGGGCTCTTACTGGGCAGTGCTCCCTGTAACAAAACCTCCTCCCACTGAGCTCCCCATTTTCAAGGCCCTTTCACCTCAACACTGCCACATTTAAGACCAAGCTTCCAAAGTATGAACCCCTGGGGGACAAACTACATCCACACCACAGCGGTCCTCAACATCACATGCCTTGGGCTGTAGTTATCGGTAGCCATCTTGTTCTGTGCTCTCTGCCCGTCTGAGTACCTGTAGGACTTTTGCCTGTTACTGTGCCCGGTGATTTCTCAAAGATGCCTAAGGGATTATCTATAATGCCACTGAATCTCCCGGCTCTTCCAACAGTCCGACGCTATGTCTCTTCTCCCTTCCTGGACTGTGCTTTCCCGTCATCCGGCATTCGCGGCAGACTCTTGCAGCCAGGGCTGGAGGGGAAGGGGTTAACCTGGAGCGCTCTGGGCCCTCTCGTGGTTGACCAGGGTCAGAGCAAGGAGACACCATCCTCCACGCACTCTCAGTAATCCTGAGGGGAAGAAGCCTCCACAGAGTCCTGGAGGCTGGATTTCTTGTCAAACCCAGAGGAGAGGGTGGGAGGAGGCTTGATGTTACTGAGAGTGTCAAACGATACAGCTTGTCTTCCTTCAGGACCATTTCAGAACTAATTTGTCCCATTATGTAAGCCTTGCTCTCCTTCTGGTTTTAGAGTCATTTTTATTGATGAGAAAGATAAAGGAGCAGACTAGGATTCAGTAGCTCTGTTGCCATCTCTCCCTCTTTTACCACCGTGCTACCTTCCAAGCACAGCTTCAAAGCTGCCAGGCCTGTGCCCCTCACGCTTGTCCCAAGCGTTCCATTTCCTTGTCCTAGATGTCCTCCACTGTACTTCTCAGAAGTATGAAGGGAAGGGCTGGCCATGCAGCTGCCAAGGGGCTGCTCCAGACAGAGCGCCTGCTGGCCTGAGGTAGGAGCTGCCCGCTTACTAAGGAGCCAGAGTGATGGGACAGACACTCAGAACCTATCCTGGTAACAATTGGTTTCGCTGAGCACCCCGTTGTATCTCCTTCTCTGAGTCAGAACGGAGTGCTCAAGACTCTGGTATAAGAATGCTGTTGGGGGGCTGGGAACTTAGCTCAGTGGCTCAAGTGCTTGCCTGGGAAGTGCAAGGTCGTGAGTTCAATCCCTGGTTCCAAAAAATAAAAAAATAAAAAATAAAACAATAAATAAAACAATGGCGTTAGGCCTCATGGAGGGAAGAGGGCCACGGCCCACACTAGAGGGCCCTGAAGGACTCTGTATTTTGGTGACTTGGCACCAGGCCATCGGCTGTGAATTTCCTTATGGGTTTCAAACATAATTACCGAGTAGCCATGAAAGAAGCATTCCCACTCCTGACCACATGTGTACCTGCTCTGATAGAGCATGCCAGATGTAGGTGGACACGCAGGGGAGGGGACAGTATCCAAAGCACATCTTGATGAATGGCCAGGAAGGAGCAGGCCCAGCCAATGGATGAGGCGGAGCTTCCCAGGTATTACACCCCCAGGGCACAGCCTCACGGCATTCTCAGAAGGCTCTAGCTGCCCTGGGAGGGTGAGGAGGGGTTACGGGTAGGGCGGAGGGAAGGCTGGAGGGAGGTCAGTAGGGGTCCCGGTCACACTGGGCCTTGGCGTGTAGAACCGTATTCTAAACCGAGTGAAAATCATTGAGCAGATGTCATGGAGGTGACGGAATCTGATTTGCTCTCTCTGGTGGCACAGGGAGAACAGATCAGCAGGCCACACAGCAGGTGGCAGCAGGACCCTCGGGGAGCCATGGTGCCTGAACGGGGGCTGCGTCTGTGGGGACCGAGACTGGGCCAGACTCCAGGGAAGGAGTTCCACGTGCAGGTGTGAGGGGAGGAGGAGGGGGGATCTCCAAGCTCAGATTTGGAGACCCAGGAGGCAGAGCCATCTGTGAACCACACATCGCCCGCCCGTTTGCTCTTCCAAGCCCTCAGCCGGCTCAGGCTTCCTGGAGACCAATCCCAGACCAGGATTCCGCCGGAGGCTGTGCTCTCAGAGGAGGCAGCGGGAGGAGGAGCGCCACCCGGCCAGGGTCCTCGGCAGGGCTCTGAGCTATGAAGCGCACCCAGATTTGGCTCCAGCCGGAAGCAAAGCAGCCAGACTTTTATACTTCTGTCAGTCACTAGCTGAGATCCCCACTGAGAAGGAATCTTACTCTGTTGTCACAGTTCTTCTGATCAGGGGACACCTGTGCATCCTAAAAGCCAGTATCTCCAGTGCTTGTGGGCAGAAGGACAGGAGAACAAGCTGCCAAGCTCTTCTTACCTCCCACTGGCCGGGAGACTAAGCGTGTTAGTACGCAGCCTTCTGGACAGCATGACAACAAATACATACATATTACATGTGTGTGTACACATTGACGCATCTGTAGGGTGAGGCGCCGGTCCCCACTGCGAGACCCGGGAAGGCTGCCCGCCTGAGGCCTCAGCGCCCCGAAAAATGCCAGCCTGCAGGGGGAGAGGGCGAGACGAACTGACCCAGCTCAAGCAGAGATCCCCTCCCCACGCGTTTCCACCCAGGCCCTCGGCGGGCTGAGGGAGGCCCACCTGCCCTGGAGAGGCCCCGGTGTCCGTCACGTCCAGCCCCGCTCTCTCCGCGCCGGGCAGCCGCCTCCCCTGCGGTCACGGTCACGCCGACCTGGTCCTCGTCTCGCGGGTGAGCGCACTCGCCTGGAGGACACGGCAGAGAGGAGCAAAGCGCTCTCAGTGTGGACCTGGGCTTCACTCGCCAGCGGGTGATCTTTTGTTTTAATTTTTAAGATTTATTTTATTTTATTTTATTTTATTGTAATTTTCCCAGTTTTACTGAGAAATTATGGACAAGTAAAAACGACCTGTGTTAAGGCCCGCGGCGCGGTGATTGGACGCACGTTCACACCGTGAAGTAGTCTCCGTGGTGAGCACATTCCTTTGTCACCTCACCTACTTGGGGGGCTGGGGGGCTGAGCTGCCGGGGAAGGAGTTGAAAATCCTGGCTCTAGAAAAACAAAGCGTGCTGTGTTTTTATTTTTGTGTTTCGCTTCCCACATATTTCTTGATTATGCTCAAATGAGCTGTCGTTCAGGTCCTGGATGGATTGCCCGAGGTCTTCTGCAGGGCCGCTGGGGCGAGCTGGGCCCGTGGGTGTGCGGACTGCAGAGGGACACTCACCTTACAGCCTGCGCAATCGGCCCTGCAGGAGCTCGGGTGGTCTCGCGGGCTCAGCCCTGCACAGAGACCTGGGGTGTTCTGAGCTGCCACTAAGGAAGCACACGCCGGTGTTCGGGCGGTTCTCGGCGGGTGCGGGGTTTCTGCTCACCCAAAGTGCCGCCGGCAGGGCAGACCCGGAAGGGGCCGCTGGGCACGGGCCCCGCCAGGCTGAGCCTCTGGTGAGACGCGGCCGTGCCAGACACGGACCGCACAGGCCCCAAGTGCGTAGGAGGGACTGTGCCCGTCTGACCTCCCGCCCGGAGTCGTTCGCTGTGTGACTGTGACCTTGCCCCAGCTGGCCTTGGCTTCTTCAAACATTCCCCGGCTGTGTTTGGGTCACCGTGGGAACACATGGGGGTTCTCTTCTCAAAGCCAGGCGCTTCAGACTGCGGCAAAAATAAACAAGATCTACAGGACGAGCGGTCGTTTGCATGGTTCCTGTGGCTAAAGGACAAGGGGACAAGGACAGCCAAATGCAGGCAGGAGGATGGGCCCGGGCCTCCCTCAAGCTCTGCGGACGCAGTGAGCAAGGAGGAGGCGGTAGATCCCGGCTCTGGGGTCAGGAAGACCAGATTCCAAGCCGGTCCCCAGCGCCGGAGTCCCACTTCTGGGCACACACCCTAAGGGAAGGAAATCAGCGCGTCCGAAAGGCGTCTGCACGCCCACCTTCGCGGCGATATTACTCACAACAGCTGCAACAGGAAATCAGTCTAAACGTCCATCAACAGATGAATGGATGAAGAAAGTGTGGCATCTATAAACAAAGGGATAGTATACTGCTTTTAAAAAGCAGGAAACATTGTCACATAAGACCACGTGGATAAACCTACCAGACATTGACACTATGTAAAGTAAGCCGCGCCTGCAAGATGAATTCCACACAGTATCTCTTGTTTCTCTGTGGAATCTAAAAATGTCCAGCTCACAAGCAGACAGTGAAATAGAGGTTACCAGAGGCCGGGGAGGGGAGAGACAGAGAGACACTGGCAAAGGACGGTGCATTTCAGTTAGGAGGAAAAAGTTCAAGAACTCAATTGCATAACAGGGGAACTATGATTAGAAACAATGCATTGCATTCTTTAAAACTGCTAGGAGTAGATATTTAAGAGTTCTTGCGACAAAAAAGAGGAATGTATGTGTGCATATTTAAACAGAACATGCTGCATGTGATAATACACACAACTTCCTTCCTTCCTTTCTTTCTTTCTTTTCTTGGCGATACTGGGGATTGAACCCAGTGCCTTCACATGGAACTACAGCTCCAGCCCTTTCTACTTCTATATGGAATCTCCCTAAGTTACCACCTCAGCCACACTGGGCTTGAACTTGTGATATTCCTGCCTCAGCCTCCCAGAGTGCTGTGATTACAGGTGTGCACCATTACGCCCAGCTAATACATATAATTTTTGTATATCAATTTAAAAAAGAAAAAAGTGTAATATCCCAAGAAATCTTGGCTCCAGCACCCACTGGCTGTCTCCCTGTCACACGCCCCCACGCCCACTGTGCAGTTACCATGATGGTTAGATGAGGGAGTACTGCCAAGTGCTGGCCCGGCACCAGTCTCAGAACCAGTGTCCACTAACCGGCAGCCAGCAAGCAGCGGGCAGGCAGCTGCGTTTCTGCCTGTACTGTGGTGCTGCCTGTGGATTCACAGAGTGTGTGAAGTTGGTAAACACAAGGCCCCAGCCCTTCTCAGGGCGTCTGCTTCCCTGCATGGTGCATACCTTGGCATCAGGGTAATTACTGCCTGTTCAGCTCACCTGTTCTTCTGGTCCCACGTTCCACAAGAGCTTGGCCTGGTAAACACCTTTCATCTCTGTCACTAGGGTGTCTTCTGTGTACTTTCCATGTGCCAACAGGAGAGGTTTAAAATAAAAACACTCCCGTAATGCACACTCATCGCAGAAAAATTCCATCAGCAATTTCCAAATAAGCAATAAACAGAAAGAAAATAACACAAAACTTTTCACCATGAAGCAATCACTATAGTGTTGATTCCAGACTTTTCCTTGTGTAAACACATATGCAAAACTTTTTTAAAACAAATCTGAGTCATACTGTATGTATAGCTCCTTAAACTGCTTTTTTGGTTCATGTATGTTAAATATCCATCTGAGATAATTCCCAGCACCATTGAGAGTGGCTCCAGAGTATCCTTTAACATAGATACAATGTGTCTTTACCAATTATTTAGGAATCTTGAATTATTTTTGCTACTGTAAACAACATGGCAGCCAGAAAACTTGTGCATGTATCTGTGCATGTATGCACTTGTCTCCTGAGAACAGTTTCCAACTGGAACAGAATGGAGAAGATGTGTCTTTTTAAGGCTTTGGACACGTGTAGCCAAATGTCAGCAGAAACAGATCCATTTACAATCCCACTAATCTGAAAATGAGGGGCATTTTCTTCACACTCTACCCAGGGCTTGTTATTCTTTCTCCGTTGCTTCCTAAGCCCATATATGAGAAAAATGCATCCTGGTTCTATGTTTCCTGTTTGATTATTAATGAGATTTATCCCTTTTGATACCTACTGGCTCTCTGTGTTTCTTATTTTATTAAATGCATTTTCATTCCTACTCTGAGTCATTTTCCCATTGGGGTATTTCTCATTCCTTGCTGATCTGTATGAGCGTTCTATCTATAACAAGCTCGTACACAAGCCTGTACCCAGGGACTATGCCCCATGATGCATATGAGAAACTGGGAGTAAACACCCTGGATGCAGATGTCACAAAGACCAGACGCTGGGTCCAGATGTCGTGGGGGCAGATGATGGCGCTCGTCCGCTACTGGCTGTTTGGCAGCAGAAGCATCAGCTGCCCTCACAGAGGTCTGGGGCAGTGCAGGGTCTCAAACCCCAGCCTAAGAGACTCGGGAGCCCCCTGCACTTTTTTAACTGTGGTAAAATGCACATAACATTAAATTCACCTTTTTAACTGTAGCTCAGTGTACAGTTCAGTGACATTAAGCACCCTCACCACCATCCCTCGCAGAACACTTCTCATCGCCTCAGACTAAAAACTCTGTGCCCGTTAAATAACAACCCACGCACCCCCACCCCTAGCAGCCACCAGTCCCCTTTCTGCCCCTGTGGATTTGCCTACTTAGGTACACCATGCCAATGATACTGTGCAGATCTGCCCCTCTGCCTCTGGCGCATTTCACTCGGCACAGGTCCCCAAGGTTCCTGCCTGTCGTAGCCTGTGTCCGAATTGCCTTCTTCTTTAAGGCTGAGTAATTCCCACGCGGCGTGTGTACATGTGCGCACCGTGTTTTGTGAGTATCCATCCGTTGAGGGAGCACACTGCAGTCAGAAGCAGCATGCACAGGGTTCACCGGGGTGTGGGGAAGCACAGAGCTGAGCTGGTCTGCGGAGGGGCCCGAGACGCCCCCGGAAACCTCTGGGCCATTTGCCCTGCAAATCAGGCCAATTCTTCATCCTCCCAGCAAGTTCCACTTAGAGAAAGAAGTCCAGGCACCAAGGTTTGATTCCTGTGTGTGAGTTCAGTAAATCGAAGAGAAGCTGTCGAAAAATGTGGGTTCCCCATTCCCCACTTCCAGGCCGTTTCCCCTCCGGTGCCTCCCCTGTCTGACTGCAGACCTGGGCGGGTCTGGGGCCCTCACGGCCTCAGCCTGGCCCCCGCTGGCCCAGTCCCTGTCCCCGCAGTCCGCTCACCTGCCCCCCACTGCCCCGGCACGCTTGCTGTCTGAAATCTGTATTTGACTTCTCTCATCTAGAATCATGACCCTGAGGCTTGAAGCCTATAGCCTTCCACTCAACCAATATTTATTGAGTGTGACTGTGTGTGAAGCTCTGATTTTTCTGGGTACAGCAGAGAACAAAAGGAGCAAAGAAAATCTCCGTCTGTTTTTGCTTTCATGCCGGTGAGGACACGGTTCGGAGTCACAGGAAAGACACAGCTCTTAGCTGGAGATCCATGGTAAGCAGGGACAGTGAGGCGGGGAGAGCGACTGGAACTGCAGCAGTGCTGACGTTTTCGGGCGGAAAGCCAGGGCTGGCGACAGCGGGGATGGACACGGGGACACGCAGCAGCCAGCCACGCCGCCGCAGTGTGGGAGGCGCAGTCCAGCTAGAGGGACAGGCAGAGGCACAAGTCTTGGGGCGGCACCGCCTGCCTGGTGCCTTCAGGGAACAACGAGGAGACGGGGATGGAGCAAAGGAGGCGGAGAAGGCAGGTGGAGCCCAAAGGGCAGCGGACAGGCTGCCGGCCCCACGGACCGCGGGTCCCACAGAAATACAATGGGAGCCGTGGTACAATTCAAATTATTCTAGTAGCTGTATTAAAAAAGTAGAAAGAAACAGGTGAAATTGATTTTAATATATTTTGTTTAACCCAACATATCTAGACTATTATTATTTCAATGTGGGCAACTTAAAAATTAGTTGCTAAGATATTTTACCTTCTTTTTAAATTTTGTATTACATGTTTGAAAGCCAGTGTGAGCACATCTTAGTTTCGAGAGACATTTGGAGCCCCACAGCCACACAGGGCGAGTGGTGACTTCAGTGGACCCCGAGCCTGGACAGTCAAGTTCCCCCCTAGAGTGCTTTTCTCCCTTCCTTCTTCACCCCAAGCCTTTGTGTTGAGGCAGGATCTTAATAAATTGTCCAGGCAGGCTCCAACTCCCAACGCTCTGGCCTCAGCCTCCCAAGCAGCTGGGATGATAGGCGTGTGCCACTGTACCTGGCTGAGAGCATTTTAAAATGCAGGTTTTGGGATCACGTCATTTGCAAGATTATGGGTGGAACTGGGGATCATCAGGTTAAGCAAAATGAGCAAGACTCAGACAAAAGAAAGATCACGTTTTCCCTTGTGTGTGGAAGCACGGGAAGAAAGACACAGCAGGAGAGCAGAAGGGGGACAGTTGACAAAGGGACGGGAGTGCACAGGATGGGGTGGGGTGGGGGAGTGAACAAGTACGCACAACTACGAAGATGTGGCGGTGCGGCCCAATATTTTGGAAAGTTAATGTAAACATACATGGGGAAAGTGCAGATTTTGCTGTTATTAGGGACTATCGAGGCCAGTGGACCCTGCCTCTGAAAGATACCTGGTTCTAAGTGCAGATCCCAAGAGAAAGACGCACGGCCTGCCTCAAGGTCATGTGGGATGGAGTGGGGTGGGTTAGAATCCGGAGTGAGCGGAGGGCGGGACAGAAGCCCCTACCGCTGTTCCCGTGTGAAGGGACTGGTAAGGCATGGAGCAGGCTGGCGTGGGCTGCCCTGAGGAATACCACAGGCTCTGGCTGAGGGTAGTGCCTGGCTGTTTGGTACCTGGCCCAGGGGTGATAAAAGCTTTAATCACCCCTGGGCCAGGTACCAAACAGCCAGTGGGAGGGGAGGAGCTGAGAGTCTCAGCTCACCCCACAGCACAGGGGGTACACACAGAGCCAGCTCACCCCACAGCACAGCCCCCCACTGACATTCGCTGAGGAAAACAGAAAAGTATAATGCCGGGGAACAAAGCACGGAAAAGAGCCGGGTCTCTCGAGGGAGAAAGTTATCTAGTGCTTTACAAAGTAAAAAACGATTTTGAATGTTCCATTTTATCCTTGGTTGCCCCCATTAATTTAGAAAAATCTCAAATGCCTGTATCACTAAAGGTGCTAAGTTTAGGCCATTTCTTTTCATAAGACTTTGGCAAGTAAATAATATATGTGTGAGTGTGTTTTAATTCTTCCTCCAGTAAGGCCCCACTTCCCGACAGCCCGAGCAGCTATGAACTCATCAGTGGGGTAACCCACGGGTGAGGCTGTGTCCCTCACGATCCGGTCGTCTCCGTAGGCCCTGCCTTGGACGTTGCTGAACTTAGTATGAGAGCCTTGGGGGGGAACTGCAGCTCCAAACTATAATGCAGGTTTACGATGTGATTCAATTGGATGCAAATCCAACTTGAAGAGATAAACATCTTTCTAAAACCAAGCCAGGGAATTTAGAGTTTCCAACTCTAATGGAGATGGTAAAACACAGGCCCGTGGTGGTGACACAGAAACAGATGTCTCCTTGAAGGAAGAGCCTGGCTGAGAAGGAGACCTTGTGGCCGTATATGACCCAGTCAGTCAGGGTGCAGTGGGGTCTGTGGGACAGGTTACCATCATTGTTATTACAGGGGACATTCATGACGTAAGACCAAGGTCCCATCACAAGATCAGGAGACCTCAGGGAAATCAGTTGCCTGCAGGAGAGGGCGTGCTTGTTGCAAAAGCTCTGTGAGGTCCCATGGAAGAACCAAGGAAGGGAAGGTGGCAGAAGAAAGAGCAGGGAAAGGCTGAGAAGATTGGAAAATTTGGAGCCAACTAGCAGCACTGTGGTTGACAGCGCTCAAAACAAAATCTTAGGAGTGACTGCATCTAAACTGGTGTTCCCAAGGGAGTCCTGGACGTCTACTTCAAAACATCTGGAATACAAATGATGGGCAATGTCAAGGGAGGACGAGGATGTGCCCCACAAGACATGGGTAAAGTTGTTTAAAGAGGCACAATTTACAACAGTCCAAAAGCATTCTAATGTTGATGGGCAGGTGAATTTCTGGTTTCAGACCATTGCAAACTGTGCCTCCTTAAACAAATTTGCCCATGTCTTTTGCTGGACAGTGTACAATGCTTGCACTTCCCACATGACCCTTGAGGCAGGCTGTGCCTCTTTCTCTTGGGATCGGCACTTAGAACCAGGTATCTTTCAAAGGCAGGTTCCGCTAGTCCTGATATACCCAAATAACAGCAAAATCTGCCTTAGTAGCCATGGGTAAGTCACAAAGCAAGCAAAAATTAGATTTCCATTGAACCCTAGGGCCACCATCCGTGCTGACTCAGTCGCCACACTCCCTGACATTGTGGCCACACCCTCCCAGCTGCCCTCCTTCCTCCCTTACCCCCTTTCCATCTCGGCCCTCTGCGAGAAGGCAGAGCCAGGCTGACACGGCCCCAGACCACACCTGCCTCAACCCCAGCCCCCACAGCGCAGGGGGTACACACAACAAGCCAGCTCACCCCACAGCACAGGGGGTACACACAAACAAGCCAGCTCACCTCGAAGCCAAGAGAGTGTCCTGGGCAGCAGCCACGGCAGGTCTCAAAACCCCTTCAACAACCCTTGTCCTCATTCCTTGATTCTTTTTACTTCCCTGGCCATCCCCCTATTTGTTTCTGGCAGTTCCATTTTAACCAGCTAAAGAAAGATGTTCACGTTCTCCTTTCCTGGTCATTCCTCAGCCCGGTTAGTTTCCTGACTGTCCTCCGTAATGTGCCATCGTCATTATAATTCAACCTGACTACTTTCACGCATATCAATGGTCACCTTGTTCTTGCTGTCTGATTTGGGTCATTTATTGATTAAGCATATAGAGATTTCTCCCATTTATGAGTAGGTAAAGTTAAATTTTAACCAAAATCTAGTATTCTAAGGAAGTGATGGTGAATATACATACACGGTTACTAGGTTGTTCATTGGTAACGTAGAAAACAGAGAACAATTAGAAATAAATTGTCTATAGAGGATTAATTAAGGTATGTTCTTATAAAAACCATGTAAACAAAGCTATAAAAAATATTTGGTGGTACGGAGTTATTTATGGCACATCGAGAAAGGCATCACACACAGGGTGACTCCACTTTTATAAGTGGAACAGAACTATGCGTCTAGATCCACAGAAAGAGAACTCCCCACTGTGAGTGAGAAGCAACGGATGCTAACAGGATTAACTCCGAGTGCAGGGAAATCACGGCTGGGTTTTATTTTCTTGTTTTTCTTGTTTATATTTTCTACAATGTTCACGTATACATTTTTCAATGAGAAACGAACGAAGACTTTTTAAAAGCTGGAATCTTCGATGAATGGAGCTCGAGTCCTCCAGGACCCCTGAGGGAGCAGGCGGGAGCAGGCGCGCGTGTCACAGGGGTGCCCCCGCAGGGCCGCAGGCTGGACTCCCCGGGTCAGACGGGCGCAGAGGCCCCTTGCGGGGAGACGCGTGTGCACAGAACAGGTGCCCGGCCGCCCCGCGCCGGGGCGCTGCTCCCCAGTCGCGGCTGTGTTAGTCTGCTGAGGCTGCTGTAACACAGTGTCACCCACAGTGGCTTAGACGGAGGGGCTGCACCGCCTCAGGTCGGGGGGCTGTCAGGCCGAGGCACCGCGGGGGGTGTGTTTCCCTCCGTCCCCGCACGCGGCCCGTGCACGTGTGTGCCGCGACCCCGGCTTGCATGGACCCGTGGGGATGGATCAGGGCCCATCCACCGGAGACGCCCCGTTTGGTCTCAGTCATCCCCTCAAAGGGCCTCTCTTCGAACCCGTTCACATTATGAGAAACGGGGGTCGGACTCCTGCACACGCCCTCGGGGGCTGGAGCCCACGCTGCAGCTGGCGGCAGCGGCACAGCCTTCCCGACGGCGCGCACTTCCCGCTCTGTCCGCCAGGGGGAGACGGCTGGAGTGCCCGCGTGAACTCCTGAAGTGCGGGGACTGTTTTTGTTAACCAAGACTTTTTTTTTTTTCAAAAAAAAGAAATTTTTTTTTCATTTTAAAAAAGCAAAACAGAAAAAAAGATAGAAGTAATACAGAATTTTTAAAAAACAGTAAGAAATCAGTACTAGTTAATATATTACATATTGTTATCTTAGAGGTAGTTGTTCAAGTTAGGAAATCTAGGCATAAAAAACCAGACAACCAAACAATGACAACACAAACTATTCTTTCTAATGAACTAACAGAGAATTAGTAGCATAGTTATCTATCTCTCATACTTATACATAGATATAGTTATATGTACTTTGAGCACTTTTTTCCCTTCCTGACTTAAAAAAAAACAACAAACCCCCCCCCAAAAAAAACCCTCTTTACAGCCTAGTCTCTCTTCTAAGTTTATTTTCAAAAACTGTCACAGAGGTTTGGGGATATTAGCGGCACAGAGCCTGCCTTGCAATCACGAGGTCATGAGTTTGAGCCCCATTACCCAAAAAAAATTTTAAAAAAACAAAAAAACCCCCACTATTACAAATAGATAACACCTGTGGTCATTTCTAAGCTCCCTTACTATCAGTTCAAATCTTTGAAAGTTCAAGATCTTAGACTATTAGTTTTTTAAATACTGAATTTGAACATTTTTGTAACTTCAAACTCAGTCACACAGAAAAAGCAAGGCTTTGCTCATATTACCTTTGATTTCTGCTAATGTGTTTTTTTTTTTTTTTTTTTTTAGAGTTGCTGGAATTGAACCTACAGTTTTGTGAATCCTGGCAAATACTCTACTGCTGATCTATACGCCCAGACCTCACATTACCTTTTTTTGTTTTCCTTTTTGAGACAGGGTCTCATTATGTAGTTCAGACTGGCCTTGAGCACACTTTGTAGCCCGGGCTGGTCTTGAACTTGCACTGATCCTCCTGTCTCAGCCTCCTGAGTGCTGGGATTACAGGCGTGGACCATTGTGCCCAGCTCTGTTATAACAATTCATAATTTTAGTTTTGTTATATCATCTCCTAAACACTTTATGAGGTAATTAAATAGATGTCATATAAGAGTATAAAGAAAATCAATTTTTGAGGTCAAACACTTTAATTTGCTCATCTGATCATGCATTCAATCAGCAAACACTTGTCATGTGTCACTGAGCAAGGGAGCTTCGTTCAAGTTCTCATTCTGTCACTTCGTGGCTGCTGGAACTGTGGGCAAGGCAGACGTCTGGTATTTCCAGTTTCTCGTATGGGAAAGGGCACAACACCAACTTTAAAAGAATGTTTGGGATACGGTACAGTCAGGCCCTTGGAAATGTTCAAAAAACTTGAGTGTGCAAAGCCCCTGTGGGTTGTTACCCGCTTCTGGGTCTTCTCCCCACTCTGTCAAGGAGTTTGTTAGGGGGGCCGCACCCAGGAATCACCTGCTTTAGAATCCCTGGGGAGCAAAAACTGCTGGTGGCGAGAGGGGAGTTGCTTGCTCCAAACCTTTTGATCGGAGTCCTTGGGACAGAGCCTGGGACGGGCTTCCTCTGACCATGGCCACTGCCAGGCCGCGTGCTGTGTCCACGCCAGGTCCTGGAGCCCAGCACCACAGACCCCTGGCTGGTGCCCCCCTTCTCCTGCCAGAGCGCCCAGCAGCAGACCGCTTCCCCTCGCTGCAGTAACAGAATGTGTCCAGGTATCGCTGAATGTCCGGATTGAGGGCCCCTCAGCTGGAGAAACAGAACTGGTCACTTTGTTGTCAGCAAACAGAGCCACAACCCTATTCCCAGTCCCCTCTCCAGGGTCCAGCGTCTGCAGTGTGGACCCAACGCCTGCACAGTTCACATGTTCATTCGTAGCCACTCGTGATAAGAGCTGTCCTGCTCGGAGCACTGATTGTGAGCGCAGGCAACACTCAGTGACCCTCAGGGCAGGGCCAGTGCTTTCCCATTTATCCAAGGTCACAGAGAGTCCCGAGGCCCTCGCAACCCGTGGCCGCAGCGTCTCCGCAGCGCCCCCACCCACTCCTGCCAGTGCAGGGCTGGCCAGGCCAGCATCACTGGCCTCCTCCAGCCAGGGCTCCCGAGGTGGGCTCCGAGCTCCAGGCGGGGGTGGGCAGCACGGCCGGGGCTGTCCTAGCAGTGTCTCTCCTCTTCTGGCGGATGCACGCTTTTATCCTCTGAAGCCATTAAGGAATCAGGGAGTCGGCGTCGGTGCTGATGGTCGCAGAGCAGGTTCTTGTCCAGGTCACCGTCACCCAGTGACGCCCACAGAGCTGCCCGTCTGCAGCAGCGTGGGGTCCCCACCTCGGGAGTACGGCCAGCACCAGTGTGGCCTTCTGCTTGTCCAGCAGGCGAGACGGAGGTGGCACCGCAAATCTGATCTGGGATTCCATCTTTCTAATATTTGGCACTTAGAGAACCGGCAACCCACGGGTGCGAAGGAAGCCGAGCACAAGTCCCAAGTGGATGTGGGACCGAGATCGGCGGCCTGAGAAAGACCAGCCGCAGCCCCAGGTAAAGGGGAGCGCCGTGGGTCAGGGAAGGGTCCGGAGCCCACAGGAAAGTGGTCCCGGCCCCGGGGTTTCCTCCTGTACAAAGGGCACCCCCAGCCTCGCAGGGCTGTGCTGTTGCTGTGCCCTGTAACTTCTCAGTCTGGAGGAGTGCCTGTCTTATTTTCCAACTCTGGCTTATGAGCAGCAGGCCTACTGTGCCTGTGCAGGGAGAGAGGCTGGAGAGAAACACCGGGGTGTGTGCCATCTCTAATACCTTCTTGCTTGTGTTGGCAGCACATGTACTAAGCTCTCTAACAGTGTCAACACTGGATCCCTCTTGCCTTTTTTGTTTCTTGAGCTAGGGTCTGACTGTGTAGCTCAAGCTGGCTTCAAATGCTCTTCATAGCCTTGATTTAGGGAATCAAGGCATCCTTGAGGACAATATCCTCCTGTCTCAGCTTTTCAGGGGCTGGGATTACAGCACCTGGTTGGCATTTCTTCTCAGGTGTATTAGTCAGTTTTTTACCACTGTAACAAATACTCGAGGTACTCAACTTATAAAGAGAAAAGGTTCGTTTCGGCTCACAGTCTTAGAGGTCCCAATCCTTGATTAGTTGGCTCTGCTGCTTTTGGGCCTGTGACGAAGCAGGACATCATGGCAGGAGTGTGCGGTAGTGACAAATCCTTCGCCTGTGGACAGGAAGCAAAAGAGAAGAAAAAGAAGGGGCCCAGTCCCATCGCCCCCTTGGAAGGCACGGTTTCTGGAACCCAAGCCCTCCTGCCCGGCTCCTGAGATCTCCGCCACCTCCCGTCAGCTGTCCCCAAGGGCTGAGCTGGTGGCGCAGGGACAGGCAGCACATTCGGGTTCATTCCTTTAGCAGAAACCTGGTGAACACCCCCCACCTGCCTCTGAGTGGCCTCCCGCTCCCCCAGCACATTCTGGAGCCAGCTCCTCGTGGTCACGGAAACCAGAAGGAAAACTCACCAAGCGTAAGGACCGGCGAGAGGTTAGAGACCTTAGCGAGGAGGTCCCTGGCCCTGTCAGGGCCGAGGCTGGGGCCCTCTTGGCAGATGCTTGTGTCCGGAGCCATGGCGCCTAGGGAGGTCTGACGCAAGAGGCCTTGAGAACTTTTTAAGCAGCTGCAAACTCGGTCTTGTGTGATTAACTCTCATCACCATTTATATCCCTTGTTCCTTTTTTTTTTTTTCCCCCATCATCCGTTTGTTTTGGATACAAGGGACTTCTGGAAAGAAACATTGTTGGAAAATTTCATTTAGAAAAAATTGCCACTGAGAGGCTGAGGCAGGAGGATTGCATAGCTTCAGACTAGCCTGAGCTACACAGTAAGTCTGAGGCTAACCTGGACTACAGGGCAAGACCTCATCTCAAAAACTTTTTTTTTTTTTGGCGGCACCGGGGATTGAACTCACAACCTTGCACCTTGTCAGACAGGTGCTTAAGCCACTGAGCTGAGCTCCCAGCCCTGGTTTTTTGAGGCAGGGTCGCACTGTGTAGCTCAGGCTGGCCTCGCGCTCGCGTTGTAGCCCAAGCCGGCCTCGAACTCACAACGCTCCTCCTACCTCAGCCTCCCGAGTGCTGGGATTAAAGGCGTGCGCCACCACGCCCGGCTTCAAAAACCTTTTAAAAAAGGAAGCAAGAAAGCATGGTCAGAATGTGGATGTTTGCCATTTGCATACTTGCCGAGACCCATGCAGCTCCTAAGGTTCTTGGAGTGAAGGACCGCGAGAGGATGAGAAAATAAAGACAGACAGAAAGCTGGAGTCAGGTGGAGCCCTTATCCTCCTGATGGGAGGAAAGGAACTGCTCAGCCAATGTTGCAGGTTTATTTATACACAGGGAAGGATGACGTCAATTTCAGCCCCTCTGCCCAGCAACCCAGGCCTGGAATGTTTAGGAGCCTCCTGTTTTGCTGGGCTGTGGGAGCGTGGATGACCCAGGTGCTCTTTGTTACTTTGGTAAGGTCATGTGTGGGTCATTTTCCAGCGTCAACTGCTCCCTACACATACTGATCTCTTCCCCTTATGAGACCTTAAAAAGTGTAAGTCACATGCAAGCAAGGTACTGTAACCGGGCTTCGCAGCCCCTAACAGCTCGGCCTGGATCAGCGATGCAGACCGGGAGAGGCGTGCTCTCCTTCCCCCTCTCACGGGAAGCCAGGCGCTGCCGTCCGCAAGGCCAGGGAGCGGCGTGGGAGCGAGTGTCCCGGCGACAGCAGCCGCAGCCGGCCCAGGACGCCTCTTTCCCTGTCTGTCCGGTGAGCGCGGGAAGCATCGGAGCTGCCCGCAGGCTCCCTGCGGTCGCGGGGCCCTTGGTGGCCCTGCCGTCCGCTCTGCAGGCCGCTCAGGTGGGTGAGGTAAGAGGCCGCAGCCGCGCAGGGAGACGGCACAGGGGCCACCCCGCGTGGGGGAAGCCTGGCCTGAGGGTGGGCAGGTTTCCGAGCTGCTGGTCTCTGCAATCTTTCCTTACCCCAGTGGCGGGCGAGGCGGGAGTCACCCAGGTGGCTGGCCCGGCCCGCTGGGATTAGGTGACGCCTGGGTGGAGAGCAGCAGGTCCCCTGCCCGCGCGGGCGGTTCGTGGAAAGCACAGACACCCGCGGGGCTCAGGGAGGGGCTGCCCACGCGGCGCTGCGGGAATGGGGGAATGGTCGGGACGCACCTGTGACCCCGGAGATGGGGGCGGCTGCCGGTGAACTGCAAAGCCCGACCCGAACCTTTCCAGGCCAAGGGGGAACCCAGCAGGGGACCTGAGCCCGGGACTCGTGGCCTGACTTCCAAGTCCGGCTAAGCCTTCGGAGAGGGCTCCCTGGGAGGAGCACCGGCCGAGGGCGCACAGGCGGGGCCTGCCGGGGTGCGGGTGGCTCCGGTCGGTCCCGCAGGGCCAGTGTCAGGCCCCCGAGAGCTCCTTCCCTTGGATTCTCAGACTCCTACTAACACACAGCCCACTGCCCTCAGTTAGAGTCTTCAGCTAAAGCTGAATTTGTTCCTTCCTGTCCTGATATGGGCCCTTCCAGCGGGGTGCAGGGTTACTTTTGGGTAGCTGCAACCCAAGGCAATGTTTGTGTCTGTTTTTTACATATCTTGTAATGAAGATAGCTACCTCTCTAGACCTGAATGCTAAGGTCACCTACACCCACCAGCGCCTCTCCTCCAGCTGATTTGGAGCCCCTTCCTGCCCAAAAAGCTGTGTCTCCTAAAGATTACAGTATTGCATTGGGGTCATTAAAAACCACTTTGCAAGATCAGATCCAGTGTTTGGCTGGCAAAGCTCCCCATCTTATCACATTTCCCTAGGCCAGTGTTTCCTAAACTTGGCTACCAATGGAATCACTGAAGGAGACTTTAAAAATACTGGTTCCTGTGAGATAATCCAAGAGATTCTGACTCAAGTGATCTGCGGCAGGGGCCTCCCTTTCATGTATTTTAAAAGTCCCCTGGAAAATTATAATGTGCATTCAGGTTTGAGAGTCATTTTCCCTGGTCACTTCCGTCTGCCACTCTGGAAGATATTATCTCCCTTGGTCTCTTTTCTGTGCTATCACAGAATACCGCAGACTGCATAATTTATAAACAATTGAAGTTTATTTGGCTCACATTTCTGGAGGCTTCAAAGTCCAAGACACTGTTCCTGGCTTCTGGTGAGGGCCTTCTCTCACTATCCCCTGGCGAAAGGCAGAAAGGCAAGAGCATAGGGCAAGGCCAGACTTCTTTATCACAGCCCACACTCCTGATCAGGACCCCACTCCCAGGGTAAACATGTCAACCCACACGTGAGGGGAAACTGTGAACCAGTCACCCTTCTTAGGCCCCATCTCCCAACCTACTGCATAGAGGATGACATTTCCGACCATGAGCGCTGGGGGACATATCCCAGCCACAGCTGTACCCTACACTTATTCCCCTCCAAATGGCGCCCACACAGCAAGCACTGCCTCACCTTCCCAGTGCCACTGTGCATGCCACACCTGCACTGCGCCCACCTTGCAGCAACAGCAACAGATGCCGCCCCGTCACTGGCTTGCGGACTTCACTCCCACACTCTTCTCCTCTCTGTCGTTCCATCCCTCATTTCTCCTTCACTGCCAAGTCACCCTCGCAGGCACTCCGACAGTGCTCTAAATCCGTCTAAACTCGATGCCCTGCGTCCCACATCTGCTCCAGCCACAACCCCGGGTTCTGTCCCCTTCCGTGTCAGTCCCCTCTCCTCCCAGGGGTGCTCTGCACCCTCAGCCTCTACTTCCTCCCCTGTGCTTCTCTTAATCAATTGGTCAACTCAGTTTCTGCTCTGGTCAAGATCACCAGTGGCCTCCATCTGGCCAACTCTGATGGTTACTTCTCAACCTACATCTTATTGACCATTGATGGTTGTTATAGTCAGGGCTTACAAGGGAAAAGATTTCATATAGGACACAATTTATAGGATTATTTTATAATATTCAATTAAAGGGTCATGCAAAAGTGTGCAGGAGATCTGTTCATACAGTAAAGACCCAAAGAATCCAACTGAGGGCCTGGATTCCATGGCAATGTCCTGCACGAGTCCAGCTGAAGACCTAGAGCCCATGACAATGTCTCGTGCAAGTCTCTACCAAGGATCTGCGCTAGGAAGGCCCAAAGGTCAGTGGTGGAAACTAGAAAGTCTGCGCCAGCAGGATGAAGGCTCTGTGCCAGTAGGCTGAGGGATCTGCACTGAAGCCAGGAAGTGATGCTCAAGGTAAGGACCAGAGCTCCCCTAAAAAGAACCACAGCCATCCTCATTGACAGCGAGGACCTGAGCTCCTCCAAAGATAACAGTCAAATACATATCAGGAAAGCCAGTGTGACAAGCTTCTCCAGGAGAATCGACAGTATGCCATCTTCCCCTCCAGTTTGGCTTTTTATGCTGTTGGCAACAATCCTCAGGTGGGCCTTCCACACCCAGCGCCATGCTGATTCAGTTCACCTGGGTGCTACACGTTGCCCATTAGTCAGTCTACTACAATGGTGTCTTTTCCTCTTGGCTTCTAGGTTCCACATTCCCACTGCTCATTGACTTCCTTGGACTCCCCGTCTCAGGGTTCTTTTTTCTGGATCCTCCTCTTCTTACATTTCGGAGTCCAGGACTCAGTCTCGACCCTGTCCCCTCCTCTTCTCTAGTTGTATGTGCATTTCAGAAACTTCAGTTCCATCCTGCCTTGAGCTATCCAATATGGTAGCTCCAGCTACATGAGACTGCCGAGTGCTTGAAATGAGGTTGGTCCAAACTGAGATGCGCTGTTAGTGTAAGTCTAGGCCAGATTTTGAAGACTTAGTGTAGCAGAAAATGTAAAATATTAGTGGTTTTGTGCTCAATACATGCTAAAATGATAAATTTTGGGATCCAATGGGGTAAGTAGAATTCAGGTCATCTAGTTTCCTTTTTAAAAATATGACTACTAGAAAAACTTTAATTATGTAGCTTGCATATGGTTTCTCTTTCATAGCTTTGGTTTATATGTTGATGACTCCCAAACTTCTGATGCTAGCCTCTTTTCTCTGGTGTATTAATCAGGGTTCTCTAGAGAAACAGAATCAGGGCATGCACATATTTGTCAGTACAACGATTTGATTTAGGGAATCGACTTACGTGTCTGAAACTAGCAGGGCAGGTGGGGAGGCTGAAAATCCAGGAGAAAGCTGATGTTGCAGCTCATGTCCAAAGACAGACTCCTAACAGAGTGCTTTCTTCCTGGGGGGCCCCAGTTGGTTTTCTTTTAAAGCTTTCCACTGATTCAGTGAGACTCGCCTGCATCGTAGAGTGTCCTCCACCTCATTCACCATCTGCTGATTTAAATGTTAACTCATCTTCGTGAAATATCTTCACAGCAGCATCCAGACTCAGGCCCAACCAAACACCTGGGCATCCAAATGCTCGTGCGTCCTGCTATTTCTGCCCCAGGGGCACTCAGATCCAGGCCTTCCACCGAGGATCACCTTCCCTGTGGCTCCTCGCACAGCAGGGTGCTAACTGGCGATGCTGCCCTCCTCGGGCCTGTTCTCTGTCTCTCTAAAGAGCTGGTACAGAGAGGCGGCCTCTCTTCCCATGTACCCCTCACCAGGCACCACTAGACAGGGGTACTCTGGCTGTCCCCCATGCTCAAACTCTCATGGGAAAAGTGTAGAGTTTCCATTTCACAGGTTTCTTTGGAGAAATTGAATGATGATCTTCATAAAGTACTCACACATAGTTAGTGCCTTCAGCCCTTCATATCCACAGGTTCCATCACCTGCAGGTCCAACCAATGGTCCATGGAAAATATTGCATCAGTACTGAACACGTACAGGCTTCTTTAACCTTGTCATGATTCCCTAAACAGTGTAGTATAATGGCTATTTACATAGCATTTTGCATTGTTTCAGGTATTAGGAAATTAGCAGGTAATCTACATTAGATAACCATCTAGGGATTATTTAGAGTACACAAGAAGATAGATATACATAGGTTCTCTGAAAATACCGTGCCATTTTATAAAAGGGAGTTGAACATACACAGGTTTTGAAACCCCAGGAGTTCCTGGACCACTGTATTCAACAAGTGTCAGCTAAAATATTGGTGTCCGCATTTTACACTTAGAGATAAGGCACCCGAGGGTCTCTTTATAGGAGAGTGACTGCCCATCATTCTGGTTTGTGACTATTTGCACCAAGTCACCCATGAGTGAGAGGCTAATGGATAGTTATGGGGGGGAGGTGTATAATACAGGTTTTAAGAGAGAATCAAGTCTCACTTTAAATACAAAGATAGCAATGGCTTCTGAGAGAGGATTCAGTTCCTTTGTCCTTTATTTTCTGTTGACTTTATTGAGTCCTCCCTTCTTCTAGCTCAGTAGGTTTGGCCTTCTGGTCCCAGCAAGAGACAGACTGATTTTAAGGTGAAATTTGGTGAATTAGGACTTGCCCTCCAGGTCATCGCAGAAAGACTGAGCAGTGTTCAGTCTCGGCTTTCCTTACCACTTCCCCGTTTCCCGCAGCCTTTCTCAACTCCGTCCCTTTGGCACCTCTCCCATTTTGTGTTTCTGAAAGATTGCAGGCAACGGCTCTGAGATGACACCTGCAGATCCCACTCACAGTCTGCGTTCACAGCCCCCCCGCCTCGGCAGACCCAGACGCACCCGAGACACATGCTGATTCCTTGCTCTCTTCTCACAGCTTTGGGTCTGCAATTCGCATCTTACTTGCCAGTTCCTGTGAAAAGCTCATTCTCCCAAAGTACTCTTAACTTGCTGGGATGACAAATTTCACAAGGGCGGTAATGACCACATTCTAGTGTGCTGTCTGAGTTAATTCTAAGGGAGTAGGGACCGGGTCTGTCCCGGGTATTGTATACCAGACCCTGCACACTCTGGACCTGGCCACATTCACACGATGGTCCTCCAATAATATTAAAGAACCCAAATTCAAGTGCTGCAAGCAACTCAAGCTTTGCCTTCAAGATAATCATTATGAATCAAACAGCTCCTGGAGAAGATGAACGGGTTTGCGAGTCACCAAGTTCACTTCTGAGCATAGGCCGGCTACCTCCACCTCCTGCCGCTCTCCTCCTCACAAGAAAACATTTGGCTTATGGATTGGTCCGACTTGGCTTTGAAAAACCAAGAACAAACACATTCGGTTTAATTACGATGCAGCCACAGTCAGCATGGATGCACAGAAGTCCTCCCTCTACATACTTATTAAGAAATCCATCGACCCTCATTTTTCTAGACAGGGCAATTTCAGACACTTCCTGTCTCCAAGAAGTCATTGCTAATATTGAATTCCAATAGTATGTGAAACTGTGGCTGGCAGCCAATAAAAGATGCTTTAAACGGCAGCGCTCCCCTGACAGCCCGCGATCTGTGAGTAACCTAACAGGCAACAGGATTCATTGAACTCAGAAGGCCAGTCCTTTCCCCTCAGGTGGCAGGAGCTCAGTGAGGACTGATGGCCCCAGAGGAGCTACTTCGGGAGCCAGAGCTGCATATGTTCACTTGCCTGTGCCCACCCTAGAATATGATTTTTCCAGAATTTGTGTGGCCTGAAGCATTACAAGGAAATGCTGGAATACATTTGCTTTCTCCACCCAGAAGGCAGAAGCCATGTATTTCTAGGGTTGACTACAGGGAGGTCAGGATGGAGAGGAGCTGGTACCAGCCAGCCCAGGCCCTACATGGTGCCAGGTCCGCAGGCCCACAGGAGGTGAGGGACCCCATCTGCCTGCTCAGCACAGCCTCTCTGCTATCTGTCCGGTGGGAACCTTGTATTTCCTCTCTGCTGGGGATCTGTGATATCTGTCAAAGGCAACAGAACTGCAAAGCATGG